>JAOXFI010000010.1:0-107953 GCA_029232285.1 Agmasoma carcini (nom. nud.) | reverse complement strand
AACTAACTAACTAACTAACTAACTAACTAACTAACTAACTAACTAACTAACTAACTAACTAACTAACTAACTAACTACTAACTAACTAACTAACTAACTAACTAACTACTAACTAACTAACTAACTAACTAACTAATAAGCACACAAGCTGTGAAATCTTTTAACAATGAATTAAAAAGAAGAAAAGTGTATTCACTGCTTTAAGACCTGAATTTGTGTTGATTCTTTAATAATAAAATCAATATTATTAACAATGGTTAGATTGTGTATCTCAGATGTGATCTTCTATAAATTTCTTGAATTAATATTTTCATCATAAAGCTTTGCTATATTTGATCTAGATATTCAAAATATAAACCAGAGATAATATAACTTAAGATAATATATCTTAAAATACTGTCTTATATCTTAAAATAGTGTCTTATTATATATTTTAATACAATAACATATTAAAATATTTATAAAACACAAATATACAATTTCCATACATGTTAAACTTATATATTAAAATATTTTAAAAATTTCAAAAATTTCATAATATTTATTTCAAATGTTATAAAATATTTTTAGTAACGCTAAAACTTTTATCTTCCATAGCTAAAATATCAAATACACTCCAATCTGTTAAAAGGTGAATAATATACAAATTTTTAACCCCCACCTTAACTTAAATTTACTATAAAAATAAAATCACTTCATAATATTATTTCATTTATTCAAATGTTTCATAACCATCCAATTCCTTAAAATCAGGGAAATCAAAGTTATTTATCGATAAAAATGGTCTTAGAACTGGATTTTTAGATTCTCTATAAACAATTCTTAATAATTTTTTGATTCCGTTAAAAGAACAATTAAGAATTTCAATTTCTTTGATCGTATCTAAACACTTATACAAGATTGGATGCATCCTTACTATGGTTAAAGCCACATATACCACCTTAAAACAATCCCTGGTCTTAACATTTAGAGATAAAGTAAATAGTTTACGTACAATAATTTCATTTAGCTTAATATTTTCATTATGTTCCATAGAGCGTAGAAGGAAGAATAAAAAAGTATCATTAACATGATCAATAGTTATATATTCCATTAAATCATGATAATAACCATTATAATCATAGTTGTATCTACATTTGAGCATGTGTATGAACATAAGCGTTGGAAGCCTTAGTTCTGGGTTATTTAGGTAGATCATAATTTCATCATGAAAGAAATTTGGATTTCTTACGTAATTTAAAAGTTGTGATATTTTGTCAATGATTTCAACTGAGTGAAAAGTTTTTAATATATTTTTAAAATATAAATCCATAGAATGTTCTAGATTTTCTGACGTTTGCATTACAAAGACACGGCCATCGTACTTAGAGTCAGAAGAAAGGGATGTGGTTATTTCTATGAGTTTATCTAGTAGCATTATGACCTCGTCAAGCTCATCTTCATAACAAGCTACGTCGATTCTCTTTTTTATTTCATCAAAGCTCTCCATGAAAAATTTTTAAATTTAAATTTTTATGTAATATTTTTTATAGTATTTTTGCATCAAATTTTAAATAATTCATATCTAAATGTAAATAGAGACTAACTAACATTAAAATATATATATTTAACGTTTGATATGAAATGTTTGCAATTGGATGAAAATCTCTTATATATTTTTTTTATAAAAGAAAAAGTTTATTTATAGTTGATTTCTAAATATGGAGACCAAAAGTGAAACTATTACGATAGAAACAGCAGTAAATAATTGAATTGTTGAAGTACCAGTCATGATCTTCTTTAAGAAATGCATAAGGAATATAGAGACTATAAATACAAAAGAAGCTATTAAAAGTTTGATTGGAGACATATTTAAACCTAGTTGAGACTCGAACAGTAGGTTATGAAGCCTTGTGTTGTCTTTTCTTTTGTTGTTAGGTTTAATAATTTTCATTTCTTGTCTTTGTTTCATATGGATAATTTTTTTGTTAGGATGAAAAGCTAATAAAAGGAACTGATAATTATATTAGAATTGAAATTTATGCAAAATGATAATAAAAGGGAATGATATTTATGCAAAAGGGAATGATATTTATGCAAAAGGAAATGATAATTATATTAGAATTAATATTTATGCAAAATGATAATAAAAGGGAATGATAATTATGCAAAAGAATTGATAATTATAATATAAAGAATTATGCAAAAGAATTGATATTTATTTATATAAAAATTTATGCAATTACATTTTTATTAATAAATTTATTTATACTTCAACATTTTCATAAAATATATTTTCACCTTCTTTAAAAAACAAAATATCTTTTATTTGATTATCTTTAAATATAAAAAGTCTATTATATTTATCCAATAAATAAATTATATTATTTTCAATTTTAAATCTTTTAGGTTGTGCTATTGAACCAAATAAAAAGTTAATTTCGTTGTTTACCACATAAACATCACCAACAACATCTACAAAATGGTCTTTATCAAGTATAAATGGCCTTTTATGAACTTTACCAATAACTTTGTCATTTTTATATAAAATTTTATCTTCTCCTACTTGCATAAATTTTTTTAAAAAAAATTATTTAAAAAAATTATTTAAAAAAATTATTTAAAAAAAAATATTTAAAAAAAATATTTAAAAAAAAATTTATAAATATAAATATAAATATAAATATATAATATAAATATATATAAAAAAATTATAAAAAAATATATAAAATTTTATCATCATTTTTTTATTAAATTTTCAGAAAACTTAATCAAATCATCAAAAGACTTTCCATTTGATGAAACAAATAAATTTAACTTTTTTTTACCATCAAATTCAACAAATCCAAAATTTAAATCAAATCCTTTAAATTCACAACTATAAACTTTCCTTTTATAATTCAATCTTATTTTTTCATCACTTTCTTCAACTAAGCTAATTTCTATTTGATATTTACAATTAGGATTTACTAAATAAATTTGATTCCTTCGTACTTTAACACTTTTTTCTAGAACATTATTTTCTTCTAAATTTATTTTTTTTTCTCTTATGCAATTATAATCAACCAAATCTATATTTGCATTAAATTCCATATACAATGGCAATTGTTTAATCATAAAAGGATAAACAACATCAAAATCAATGTTTTTTTTATCAATAAAGTTTACAATACGACCAAATCTTACTTCTAACTTTCCTTCAATGCTAAAACTAGTTTGTTTAAGCCAATTTTCAAATAAAACATTCATTTCTGTTACTTTAAATTCTTTCATGGATAAATAAAATATTTTATGCATTTACATAATTTATATATTTACATAATATATTTACATAATGCACTTGCATAATTCATTAACATAATACACTTACATAATTTATATATTTACATAATTCATTAACATAATACACTTACATAATTTATATATTTACATAATGCATTTGCATAATGCATTTGCATAATATATTTACATAATACACTTACATGATTTATAAAAAAAGTTTATTTAAATTACCAGCAATTTTTAAAAATTCATCAACAGAAAATTCTTTATCTTTAGCTTCAACTTCAACCTCAAATATTTTCAAACTATCACTCGTAACTCTTGTTAAATCAAATACATATTCATTAAATTCATAAGACTTTCTATTTCTTATTCTCTCAGCCTTTGGCTTAAGAGGAATTGGCTTCACCTCATCTTCACTACTAACACTAATCCTCACATCATATGAAAAATCAGGCAAATAAATATCAAAATTACACTTTCGTACCTTCTTCTCATACCTAATTTTATTTTCTGATTGTATTTTTCTATAATATTTAAATATTGTCACTTTATCATTAGTTTCTGTCATTTCAAGATCAAGCTTGATTTTATTGAAATCTTCTTCACTAACACCACTGACAAATGAAAAGTGCTTTGGTAGCTTTTTAAATATTATTGGTCCATTAGACTCAAGAATAAGTCTTTCATTGCCAAAAGACATGATCTTACCCAGTCTTGCCTCTATCTCACAATCTCTATGACTTTCTAGATACTCTTTCATTATATTCATTGGCTTTTCAACATCAATCTTCAAACCATCCATATAAAATTTTTTAGAAATAAAATTATCTAACTAACTAATCTGATTAACTAATCTGATTGACTAATCTGACTGACTAACTAACCAAACTAACTAACCAAACTGACTTGACTAACTAACCAAACTGACTTGACTAACTAACCAAACTGACTTGACTAACTAACCAAACTAACTAACTAACCAAACTGACTTGACTAAGTAATCTGACTGACTAAGTAATCTGACTAACTAACCAAACTGACTAACTAACTAATCTGACTAAATAAGCTGACTTGACTAACTAATCTGACTAACTAACCAAACTGACTAACTAAGCTGACTAAACAATATAAGAAAATCTTTTAAATAATAAAATTTATTCTTGAATTTCAGTTTCCAAACGAGCGGTTCCATTCGTTAATTTCATTCCATAAAGACTTGCAACATTTGCTATATCAGATCTCTTTCTAGCTCCAACTTGATGTCCAATAGTAACTGAATATCTTCCATTCAACACCTTAAGTGGTTCTAAATCACCAACATTATAAACAAGCACATTTCTATAACCATCTGGATGAATATCTCTTACTGCCTTTGGCTTTCTAAACCTCTTATTAGGCATAATTCTGGTACCCTTGTACTTCTTTCTAACTCTGTTATCTAAACCTCTTGGTTTTCTCCATGCTGGCTTTACTCTAGCATATCTTTCACTGTGATGTCTTAGAAACTGTCTCTTCTTGAACTCTCCTCTAAACTTAAGGATCGGTTGGACCGGACTCAAGTCTTTCACCATATGGGTAAAATTTTTAAATAAATTTTTTTATGCAAAATAGATTTTTTTATTTTAAATATTTCACTAATTTTAAATATATACTATAATTTAAATATAAATATATTCAATAAACCTATATTTGGACAAATTACACCATATTTAATCAATTTATATGTTTATTATGTTTATTTAATTTTATTAATACATGCATAAATTTAATAAAAAAATTTTTTTACCAGTATGACTCAACTATTAAACGAAAAAAGCAACTTACATGTGCCATCTCAGATACTAACTAATGAACAAAACAAGAGTTTAGACTCTGATACAAGCACTTCTACACGTAGAAGTGTTACTTTTGATCTAAATGAAGAGATACATAACATTCCATTTAACAATGGAATACCAAAAAGAAAATATGAAATTGTAGGAAATATAGTGATAAGTACCTATATTATGAAGTTAAGTAGGTATAAATCTAAGTATAAGAACAATAATCTATTCTATTACGAGTATAAGTGTAAAGATGATTTGGAGAAAGACTTAGGAATTAGAAAATATATAATTAGAGATGTTCCTTATGAAATAACAATAGAAGGTTTAAAAGAATACTTAAGTAAGTTTACAGAAGTATTTTCAGTAAGAAAAGAAGATCTTAAGTATATCGTAAGCTGTAAATATTTGGATATGAATAAAGAATATAAATTAAAGAAGATTCTTAGGATTGAAAGCTTAAATAGTAGAGAAAAGGTATTTAGTGTTAAGCTTGGTAACCTTAAGAAGAGTATAAACTATAAAAAAGTGTCTAAATGTTTTAATATGGTGAAAATTGTTAAGGTTGATAGATTTTCTAAGGATGGGCTTGTTAGTGCAGTGATTAAAGTTGAAAAGTCAAAAATGTCAGATTTTATGGATGCTTTTAATGAGAATAAGAAAAGATTAGGTCCTAAGGCATACATTCATAAACTATAGACATTTTTAATAAATTTTAATATTTAAGATATGTTGTAAATTGATGAAGGGTATGAGTTCGAATCTTGTATAAAGCTTATTTTTATAATTTTATGTCGGTCATAGTTGGTATAATCGGTCAAGTTAGCCATGATCATAATTAGTCACAAGCCATGGTCATAGTTAGTCCTCATGGTCATAGATAGTCACAAGCCATGATCATAGTTAGTCAAAAACCATGATCATAGTCAGCCATTGTCATAGTTAGTCACAAGCCATGATCATAGTCAACCATTGTCATAGTTAGTCACAGCCATGATCATAGTTATAATAAATATTTATAATTTCAAAATTTTTACTTATTTTTCTCCCTCTCTTTTCTATTTCAAAAAATTTTAAAAACCAAGTCATGTTCTCCATAGATTCTGAGCATGAGAATTACAGTCCTGATAGAAAGTTTGTGCATAAAAAGCATAAGAGAGTTAAAGATCTAAAGAGATATACGAACATTAGAGAGATAGTTGAAAGGAATACGAAAGTTAAGATTGATGTTGAGGAGAGTGTGAATATGATTGGTATTGAGCCTTTAAAGTTTGAAGATATAATTGATTTGTTTTCTTTTATGTAATAAAATAATAGTTAAAAATATTTTTATGCATTTGTTTGTGTTGTTTTAATGTAATTAAATATAATTTATTGTAATGAATTGAAAGATTGGACATGATTGATAGTATAGCATAAATAATTATAACATAAATAAATCTATAACAAAATTGATTGGCATGTCTAACTAACTAATTTGACTGACATGTCTAACTAACCTGACTAACTAACCTGACTAACTAACCTGACTAACTAATCTGTCTAACTAATCTATCTAACTAATCTATCTAACTAACCATAACCTAACTAATTTATCTAACTAACCATAACCTAACTATAATTTAACTAACCAATATATTATTATATTTTAGGTCTAAACAAAAAATTTTCACATGGACTTGTTACAAAAATTCTTAAGGAAGTATTCATCTAAAGATAAGACACAGAAAAACTATCTTAACATTTTATTAGAGACAAATAGAAGTGATGTTCTTCATTTATGTGGTTTATTTGTAGAAAATAACATAAATAAAGGAAACTTAGAAAATTTACTTATTTCTAACAATCAAGAAAATGATGTGTATGAGAGTGTTGGTAAAAGCATATTTAGCATTGATTGCATAGCTGATCATCATTTAGATGTAGAGAGTGTTGATGATGGTCCATCTGAACATACTAAGAAGGTTAAGACCAATGAATTTAGCAACAATGACTTCATACCAGGTCTGTGTGATGCTACCAATGATGATTCTGTATTTGATAAATTTATTTTCAGGTGTGAAACTAAAAATAATTATGAACTTCCAAGAGCTGATCCTTCATTTTTATATTACACGCTTCAATGTAAGTTGTGTGGATTGAGATTTCCTTTGACCATGGAGAAAGACTTTGGATTGCACTTGGACAACCATCAAAGGAAGACAAGCTTTAAAGTAAGAAGAAGAGAATTCTTTATGAAATATGAAGAGAAGATTATTAATGTTGAAGTATCAAAAGAAAACATAAACATTGATTATGATAAGAAATATAGAAATTGTTCAATGTGTAATGAAATTATGAAGAAAAGGTGGGACGATGAAGGAGAGAAGTGGGTTTTGATTGATGCAGTTAAGGTAAATGAGAATGAGGTTGCACATAGAGAATGTGTTATATAGAAAATAAATTGTTTATGTTAAGTAAGTTATGGGTCATTCATAGGTCGGTCATGCCTTGTCAGGTAAGTCATGGTCGGTAGCGGTTAATCATGATCAGTCGTGGCTAATCATGATCAATCGTGGTCATTGTCAATCATTGTCAATCATGGTTACTCATGGTTAGTCATGTTCAATCATGTTCAATCATAGTCAGTCATAGTCATAGTCATGGTCATGGTCAGGCATGGTTAGCTATATTATAATACTATTCTATAATTAATATTTTTACCATTAAGAAGTATTTATTGAACTGATGGTGGTATTTCACTTAATTCACAAATAGCTTTTACAGATGAAAGCATATAAAAGAAACCTTTTAAAAACAACATAAAAGTCAAAAAGTGATCTAAAAGTCTCAATAATAGATTTTTCTTCTTAAAGTAATATTTGACTAAAAAGCAAGCTTCAGAACATAAACAAAAGGTGAATATGACTTCCTTTTTAAAATAAATTGCTAGCAAGCCTGTTCCTTTCTTAAAAGTGACCCCTTTCATAGATGATAATACAAAGGTTAAGAAGTGTGATATGATATCAAGAACAACATAAGAGAGTCCATATCTAGCCTTATAGCTAGCTACGCATACTGCTGCACAATCAGTGGCCATATCCAATACTTCGCCTAGCTTAGATGTTTGGTGGAAGTAACGAGCAGTCATTCCATCAAATAAATCAAGACCGCCAGAAATTGAATATAAAATTACAAATAAAGTACCTGATGCATGAACACTAAATAATAATAATAATATTCTTGTATAGTCAATAAGGTTTGGAATGTTAAAAATAACATTTAAATTCATTTGGTGAATAAAAAATATTTTTTTTAAATAATTGAAAGCATAAACAAAATAGAAAAATATTTTTTAATTTATTATTATGATATGTTGCATTAATATTTTTTGTTAGTTATTATGTACAACTTATAATAAGATTGATAGGTTGCATTAATATTTTTAAATGTTATTTATATATTGTGAATATATTTTTATATAATTAAAATAATTTTGGAAATGTTTGGATTTGGGATTTAAAAAATAACAAAATATTCATAAATTATGCAATGTACACCGGTAGAATTATTAGCAAAACCCAGTGAATATATATTTGATTTGTTGTTAAAGATGCAAATGTGCAGCCTTTTAAGATTATGGTGTTGTTTTAACTGTAATGAACTACTAGCTTTGAATTGATCAAATTATGTATCAGTGTGTATGCACTGAAAAGGTAAGAATACTGAAATGATAAACCATGGTTGTTCTGTTATTTTTATGTAGCTTTTAGATAGGATTGAACAAGACACCTAACCTTTTATACCTTTTTTGTTTAAAAAAGATGATACAATTCATATTTCTTCTAACACTTTCGTTAACCCGCTTTTACCGGTATTTTTTACATTTAATACCAATTATCAAAATTATATTTTATAAATTTAATCATATATTTTTATATAATAACGCATTTATTTCAACCAAGGGTGCTTGTAGGAATACAACAAATGTTTTAAAAACTTTTTTATATTTTGTAATAATGTGATGAAAATATCACCAGTAATTTTTTTTAACTAAAATTCAAATGACAATGGAAAGTATTTAATGCTAATAATAAAAGATTTATTTGTCCAATATGCTTGCTTAGGCAAAAGTATGAAAAAAGAAAAACACAAACAGCACAAAGTAGTATTGATTGGAAACCTTTCCGCTAATATTCACGTTTTCTACAAAGAATTTTAATTATCAATAAACTTACCATAGGGGAAAACATGAACCAGCAAGTAAAAACTCTTAAATTAAACAAAATAATAAAATATAGAAAGGAGGAAAACAGATATTAATGTCCATACACTATTCGTGCTTTGGTAAAAGGCAGTAGAAAAACTTGATTGTCATGCTATCTTAGATGGTGATAGTAAGACTTTAAAGACGCCAAACTATAGAATTCGGTTGTAGTTGGGCTTAGTGCTATTACACACACCAACCAGCTTATATCTTAAAGAAGTGGCACTTACCTGCCAATGGAGAAGAGGTGTCTGTCTATCGACCGCAAACCAGACTCTGATAGTGAACAAGGTTATCTGTATCCTCCACGGCCATGCTTTAGCCCAATTAGCCGTTGTTTCCAACGTTACCACGTGGAGGTCTGGACTCATCGAAGAGCAGTATTTAATGCTATATTTCTTATCTTAATCAACTTAATTTTGAAATCAACCAACTATCTCTCTGTTGCTTGATTGTGCACGTACAGTCAGTGTGTCAATATAGTTTGAATGTGTAATTCAAACATTAAGATAATCGAACCTTACTAAACCCAAACATCTCTTTGAATTATTAGTATTAATATTGATCTGTCTCTTATTTCAACATAAAAATACCTACAATCATTTACCCATGGACCAACCACTTTATTCCTTTATATTATATTATCATTTGATATAACATTGTTTTCTACTAGTTAAGACTGTCTATCACAATACAAAAGACACACCCGTTACTCATATTTTTTTTATCAATTTGATCGGGTTTTTGTACAGAGCCTATCATTTTATTAACATTGGAATTATTTATAGCAGAATACCTGAAAACACTATTCCATTATATACAGCATCACTACTGTGTCAGGTGATTAATGTACTGTTCTATATTATGTTTTTATCGTGAAATAAAGTACCAAACTCATATTTCTGTTTTGTTAATATGGTACCAATCCTGTGGTTCAAATTTAAAAAAATTAAATTTTATTGAGTAAATCTAGTTAAGAATAAGTTTTACAATTTTGGTTTCTGTAATTCAATCTTAGTATAATTTCTTTTTTTTTCTTTCCCTTTCTAAACTCTCAACCGCAGCATTGGTAATTTCTTTCTTTGACAGTCTCATTTAATAATCCTTCTCTTCTCAAGAATATAATCGTTTTAAATTCATCTCTTATTATTTTATAATATTGTTTTGGGTGCATTTTTTCAATTTAAATTTTTTTATATTTTCACCACAATTATGTTTATAATCTACCCAATTTATATTATATTGTCGGGACCCAAGGATAACTAAGTATTTGTGATATGTTGCACCAAAAGGGATTTATTTATGTGTTGTTGGGGTACCATACCCGTGTCTTCTTAGTTGTATTTGTCATCTTCAGTCTATTGTCTTGTACCATTCTCTGTAGGGGTATCATCTTTAAATACCTTTTACACTGTCTTAGAGATTATGATTAATTAAAGTAATGATCAGCCATAATTCAATATACAGTACTCCAAAAAGATTATATAAAAAGTATAAATTTTTGAATAAAAAAATTGAGTTTAATAGTATATCTATTTTATTTTTAAATCGCGCATTTCATATTTACTCTTTTGACTATTGATAAAATTATATTTTAAAAACCAATAAAAAAACCGGACACCTAGAATAAATACCATAGAATTTTCCTTCCTTATAAAACTATAAATAAAAAATAAATACTCTAATGAGTAAACATTTTTCTGAATTTGAACAAAAATTGAAAATTTCAGCTATTTTCTATGGGTTTTTAATACGTAAAATCAGTGTAAAAATAGACTTGAAATAATCTACAATACAAGATCACGTTAGAAAATACAAGAATGATAAAGAAGATAAAAGAAAAGGCAATAGTGGCAGGAAGAAATTGATTTTAGCAATATTAAACAAATTTAAAAAAGATCAATAAAAAATCCTACACCACATTCCATTAATATCAAAAAAATTAAAAAAATTAAATTAAATGCTTGTGCCTGTGATAAAAATGTGCGCCTTTTCCTAAAAAAAAACTTTAGTTGTATTCATCCTTCTTCTAAGCCAAAATTATCGAATTTACGAATAATAAACAGATTAATAATTGCAAAGATGTAGTTATTTGAAGCTAAAGACTATTTTAGCGATGTTATTTTTTAGATGAAAGTTTTTTTAACATTTTATGACTCTAAGAGGCAAAAGGTGTAAGTTGAAGAAAGAAAATCAGCACCTATAAATGAAACTGTCAATTATAGTGAGAAGAAAGTATTTGTTCGGGGTTGTATGAGTAGAAATGGTATAAGAAATTTAGTATTTTTAGATAGAATTTTAAATGCACTATATTATACCTAAATATAAAGCTATAATTTAAATGAGAGTGCACGAAAATTCCAATTTTCAAAATATAAATGTTAACAAAACAATGACCTAAAGCATAAAAGTAAAATAGCATCAGAGTTTTTTAATATATAAACATCAAGGTGTTAGAATGGCCTTTACAGAGCCCAGATCTTTACCCTATAGAACATCTATGAATTATTTAAAACAAAAGGTAAGATATATTGTTTTTGAAAACAAGGTGCATTTATTATCAAAAATTAGTGAAATGTAGTATGATATTGATTATTTAGATTGTAGAACACTAGTAGATTCTATGAGTATCAGAATAAAAGAAAATTTTTGCTGCAAAAGGTGGTCATACATCATATTAAACAAATATGTCTGGTTTTTTTATTAGTTTTTAATTAAAAAATTATAAAAATTTTCAAAAAAGTTTATATAAAATGTGCAATTTAAAAAGCATAAATATTATAGATATACTCATACTTTTAAACTCATATTATTTTGTTATTCAGAAATTCACGCCTTTTTAACAAGGTTTTTGAGGTGCCCGTTTTTTTGGAGTACTTTATAATATCAATGTAAATAAACGCCCTATGCCACTTTATGAACACCATTACAGACATATATACGTAGTGATTAAATAATGGATTATATGCAAAAATTTCACCCAAAAAATATAATTAATTTTTTTTGCTTTTATTAATATTTTTCTTTTATATTAGGTTGTCAATTAGCAAGATAGAAGAATTGATACATATGCTAGTGATATAAAATTATTTTTCAAAGATACAATTCAATAACTAATAAGAAATAATTTTAAATATAAATAAATATATCAGGAGTAGAGAGGAGATATTATATAAAACCCTTGAACATTTTCAAAAATACATGAGTATAATAAAATGTAGTTTTTGATGTAATTTATTTAGATATCAAAATAATAATGAAATGCTGCTACTAGTAACTAATCAAAGTTTCACTAGGTTTAAGTAGACAAACGGTATTTAAAATGGTAAATAACCTTGCTGTATTAATACCATATTTAGTTTCAGCATTAATAAGTCAGAAGGAGAAGTAAAAATTGTACAGGTTGATGAAACGATGTTAAACTACAAGTGCAAGCCACATAGTGGTAGATTAGCTTTGAATCGTACTGATGCTCTTTGTATCATTGAATTCGATAAAAATATCACAATATTTATGCCAGCACAATACCTGATGAGAAAGCCTTAACCATTCTACCAATAATAAATTCTCAGGTTATAAAAGTAGTACCATTTATACCGATGAAGCTCGAGTTATAGGCCTCTACCTAAAAATAGTATGTTACAAATATTATTTTATTGATAAAATTAAGGGGTTTATATTTGAACAGTAGAATCATTTACCAATCGAATTAAAAGCCGATTTAATAGGATGGGCGCTAAGACGTTAAAACGACAACAATTTTAAATCGTATTTTGTTTTATTTGGAACAATAAAGCAAATCCTTTGGATCAAGTCCAGAAAATTCCCGGAGGAGAATTCCGACCTTGAAATTTTTTAAAAGATATTAAATAAAATAAGAGTATAATAAACAAAATGGTTCTTATGGTTCTATTTATAACAAAACCTTTTATAAAAACATTACTATTATCTGTTTTGACACCTCTTCTGTTTAAATTTCAAGTTTGATGCAATTATTAAAACTTTCAACGTTCTGAGTATGTACATCAAGTGTTCTGTCAAAAAAAACCTATATTTATAACACATTGTACCATGTTCAAATCCTATTCCTGTCAAAGCTTTACAAATTGGAGCTTCATCAGTGTATATAATAATATTTATGACAACTTGCTGATTTATAATAGGTAAAGTAGTTGCGGCTTGTTTATTGGATATAACTTTTGCAAAAACACTCCTAATTTCAGTGTTTTCTATTTCCACTAAACATAGTGCATCTGAACGATTTGTAGGAGATCTATATCAGTGCGATTTACACTTGTAATTTAACATAGTTATGTCAATCTGTATAATTCTTTCAGCACTATCAAGTTCATCATAAGAAAAATCGGGATCAGAAATTCTTTTAATAAATTCCCACTTATTTTTTTAATAGTAGGTTTCCCAATATTATTGTTTAGAATTGAAATAGAACTGACACTACATAAGGAATATATTTTCCTATAACTGAAATTATCACTCTTATATCAACGTTAAAATCCTCAAAAAACTTCCAAATCTTATAGAAACATATCTCTTAAAATCTATAGAGTATATTTTTATACACCTATAAGCATATCCATCAGTGTCATTCTTGTATTTATTTATGTTTCATTTCTTTTGATATTTTGAGCAGAATTTTTCTCTGAAAATCAATGAAATGATTTATAACATTTCTACCAATTCAAAATCATCAATGCTGTTCGACATCACCTAATGTTTTGTTACTAAGGTTAATTATCATTTTGGGAATATTTTCAGTAATTTCGACCCTGATCCAATCTTTTAAATTATATTTTTTAGCAATTTTAAAACCGTGATAAAGCAGATATTGCAAAAATTTCACTCGTATAAAATTTTGAACATGATCCGAAATGTTTAAACATAACAGAGCAAAAACACACAATTTAATCAATTTGGTTCTGGTCGGAATTTTCTTAAAAATATAATATTATTAATATAAAAACATTTGATAAAGTGATTCTAAATACAGATAATATAATATACATAAAATATTTTTTAAAATAAATCCACGTAGAATGTAGTTAAATCTATTAAAAAACTAATTGATCTGCCTTAACCGCTCCAAAACCTACAAAATGATTAAATAAACGCAGTTCTTTCATGTATTTTCATTTTTCTTCTCTTTATCTATAGTTTTAGTTAATTTTTTTTAAAAAAATCATCATTACCTGAATTAATGAATCTATATTTATGACTACATTACTGTGTATAAAATTAATCTTTTTAAAACCAGAATAAAACTAGTTCTCATCGGTCTTAATTGTACTATCATATAGACTTGTTTAAATAAAATGGGTATAATAATATTAGCTTTCATATCAGGTAAAACGATTCTATAGGCTCTAACAATTCCATCACTAAATTCAACAATACAGATAGCATCAGTATTATTTGTTGGTATTTGTTCATATCCCTTAAACTTAAACCATTAAACTAGGGCCACCTAATTCACAAGAAGAAAAAACAGTTCAAGGTATCTTTTCAGTAGTTGTTTTTAACCGAGATTTAGTGTTCACTGAAGTTTGTTTTAACACTACTTATCGCAGGTTTTGTGATAAATTTTATTAATACAGTAAGTATGATTTCATGACACAAGAGAAAATATCAAAAAAGAAAACGACTTATTTGAGAAATGTTTACTTTATTCCTACTTTGGTCCAAGAGGGTATACAGTTGTACTTATCGCGACAATCTTAATTTCTGAACGACTAATATTCCTGTTGTAATGATAATACCAGTATATTCTTACATGTTCTCTTTAACGCATATGGTGGCTAAAGCCGAGTTTACGGACCCTGATGATTCATATGATAGATGGTGGTTTTATAAAAAAAATACCAGAATTTTTGCTATAGAGTTGTCCCGATCAATAAACTTATTTTTTATTACTTTATTTCTACAATTTGTCTTTTTGCACCACCATTCAAATTTTTCGATATTTCTAGTATATGATCTACATAGGATTGATATGACTTGGGCATATTTCTTCCTTTTTAAGATACCCTGGCGCATTATATAATAAACCAATTCCTCATTCCTATATTTCGAACATTTTGTTATAAGTTGTCTGAGTTCATAAGGTATTTTTTAACCCATGGCCGTTTTTTTCTAACTTTGACAAAAAAACATCAATGATCCAAAATTATTGAATATATAAACATTCAACAACCAATAAAATTTTGTAAATTTACCTCCAAAAATCCCTTAAATATTTCTATTTTTTTAACCCCATGTATAAAAAATGGAAATGATGGTTGTGTAACAAATTCTATGAATAAACAAAGTGAAATTTTATGGGACTGTGCCACTAACTAACCAACATAGCCCAGCTAAGCATAAAAACTATATGTACCATTCAATTATACATTTTTAGTTATAATACATCAATATACCACCGTATAAGACCATAATTTATATATTTCATATTTTTTTAATAGTTTAATAAATATTTGCTTATATAAACAAAATTATGAAATCAATCATAAAATTTTGTTTATTTATTAAACAAATATATTGTTTATTCTTAAAAATATTTTATATTTAAATATTGCTTTCATTTTTCTATTTTAGGTATACTTAAAATTTTTATTTAAAAAATTTATAAATAGAAAACAAAAATAGCCCATGTTCTTTGACTCATCATCTAGAACGAGCCTTCCAGACCTTTCGTTCATTCAGCAAACACCTACACAATATCACAAAGAAAAACAAAGAATCATAGATGATAGTCCTTATAGAATCTTAGACGCTCCTGAAGTAGTTGATGATTTTTATTTAAATCTGCTAGATTGGACCGAAAATAGAGTAAGTATATGTTTAGATAATACTTTATACACATATAACACCAATACTAAAGAAGTATTTGAAGTCTTTACTGTTGATACTTACTTATCTTCCGTTAGAGGTATGGGAGATAGGCTCTGTTTTGGTGATGCAGAGGGTAATCTGAGAATTTATGACACAAATTCTGATAGATTGACACGTGTTGTATCATGTGGTAGTACTAGAATATCTTCACTTGTATTAAGAGATGATATTATAGTGACAGGTGATAAAACTGGTAAAATTTGTTTTATAGATAGTAGATCTCCTGATTTTACATCAATACAAGGACATAAGGCAGAGGTATGTGGACTTAGTTGGTCACCTTCTAATGAATACTTGGCTAGTGGTAGTAATGATAACACAGTTAAGGTGTGGAAGTTAAATAATCCTTGTGCTAGAAAATTAAAAGGACATAATTCTGCTGTAAAAGCTATGTCGTGGTGTCCATGGAAGAATAATGTATTGGTTACAGGTGGTGGTGCTAAAGATAAGACTATTAAGATTTGGGATGCTGTTGGGACTAAATGTTTGAAGAATATTGATGTTGGGTCACAGGTTTGTTCTATTAATTTTTTAAAGAGATCTAAAGAAATGATTACATCACATGGATTTAGTGAAAATGATATAAAGTTATGGAGATGTACTGATATGAGTATTGTTTCATCTTTTGGTAAGCATGATTCACGTGTTCTTCATACAGCAGTAAGTCCTGATGAGACTGATTTGGTTTCTGTAGGTGCTGATGAGGCTTTGAAGTTCTGGAAAGTAGCTGAAAAGCCTAAAATTGAATTTAGAAGAGATTCAATAGGATTTTAGAGAATTAAATTGTTATATTGGAAAATATTTATGTGTTAGTTATATATAGATTAATTAGTTAATCATATATATTAGTTAGTTAATCATATATATTAGTTAGTTAATCATATATATTAATTAGTTAATCATATAGATTAATTAGTTAATCATATATATTAGTTAGTTAATCATATATATTAGTTAGTTAGTCATATAATTAATTAGTTAGTCATATAATTAATGATCATAATTATTTATTTAAATTATTTAACAATTTCTATATTTTATCATTTAATAAATATAATTTTTGATCAATTATTTAAATTATCAATATTGCTTATTAAAATGATAGTTACATTCTTATGTATAGTTTGTAAGATGTGCGTAAGCTATTCCATTATGAATTGTTATTTTTTTAACTATGTTTTTTTTAAATTTTTTTAAATTTTTTTAAATTTTTAATCCATGAAATTTTTATTTTTGTTAGTGCAACTTTCGTTTTGTTCAAGTTTAAATGAAATGATAAATAAAAGAGAAAATACGTATAAAGATATTAAAAAACATTTTGAAGAAGCAGAAAAAATTTTTGAAATTATTAACAATAAAAAAACCTTCACTGAAGAACAATTTGAAAAAATTCTAGAGGAATATTGTTTATGTACAATTCAATCAAACCATCGTATAAATTTGGTTTTTGAAGAAATTAAAGCAATTGATGAAGCTGAAAAAAAATAATTTAATTTAATATAAAAAGGGAAATTAATTAAATATTGAGTTATAAGAATATAACTAACTAATATTAAGATTATATTTTATTATAAAAATATTTTTAATTAAATGTCATTTCCTTATTTTTAATTGAATGTCATCTACTTAATTATTTTTAAAAAAAAACTCATGTTGCTTTTACAATTTATTTTAGGAGAGACCATTTTAAATGATATAAATTTAAGAAGATTGCTTAAATCTAAAGAATTAAATGAAAAGGGGACTCGATTATATTTAGAGAATCATTCTAATAACTTAAATTATTTAGAAAAATGTTCAATGATTTTAGAAGCTAGAGAGTTGGCTAAAGAATGTTTAAGCTATGTAAAATTTAGTAAAAATGAGAAGGAAAAATTATCAAAATTAAAAAAATAAAGTATTTAGACTGGTATATGTTATTAAGAAGGTGTAAAATAATATTTAAAGGATGTGCATTAGTTATGATATGGTGCAAAATTTTACCCCAGAGAAAAGGATCAAATTTTTTATTTATCGAACATTTGTTCAAAAACACTTTGAATAACACCGTCTTTCAACATCCTTTATACCAAGAAGACATCTACTTTAGAAGATTTCAACCCTTTCCTCTCTTTTATTCGTGCCTTGACTTTGACCCAATAAGATTCAATGTTTTGAGCATGAACTAAAGTCTCAGAATTAACAAAATATAAATTATGATTGACTGTTTCGTGGACTAAACCAAGGTTAGGATATATCCTTGAATAAAATTCCCATTCATCAGAATGGATTACTAAGCCTCGGCGACATACTCTGTATATAATTGATAAAAGAATAGATGGGCTTCTGACATGCACATACTCTATATAAACCTTTGAAGGTATTGATAAAACATCAGCAATTTCAAAAACCCAAATATTGGTACTTTGGTATCTTCCTTTATCCGCCTTCTGTTTTGGTTGAATTTTGTTTCACAAACTTGACTTAAATATATTTTTGAAATTGTGTTTTTTAAAGAATTCATGCTTTTTACGGCTTTAGATATTGTAAATCATTTAGTCATAAATTCATGGTTTTAAGAGCGTTACTCAAACTAGGTTGAAACCACAGAAGAAATTACCTTTTCGAACTGAAAATAATTTCTGTAAGAATTTAACAGTTGAACAAATTGAAACAATTCAAAACATCTTTGATGTCTTTTTAAAACACCAAACTCACGTAATACTTGTAATATATAATCTATATCATCTAAAAACGGTTTAAGATTATTGTTAAAAATTGCTCAAATTAAAAAAAATTGTTGAAATTAAAAAACATTTTTTTCTAAAAACCGGATAAAATTTTCATATGTAATAAAAACATTTTTGAAATTAAATATATTTATTGTAGTATATTGCAAAGATTTTCTATAGTGTCTTGTTTTTTCTCAAATTTTGAGTCGAAGTTGAAGTATCAACACCATATGCGACGAATTATATTAAAGAAAGAGATAATATAGAAAGTGATTCTATTCATCAAAATAGATTACAATACTTTCTCTACAGACACATATGAAAATAGGTAATAAAATCGGCGTATTTCTATTAGTAACATGTTTTATATATGCTTTGGCTATTATTGATAAGGTATCAACAATACATAAACACCCAAAAAATCATTATTCTGATATTTAAACCTTAATTTTTCTTTGTATTTGAATTGACATTTATTAACCCAAGAAACATCTTTTTTTATCTAAAATCATAGAATGTGTATTAAAATAATTTATACACTTTGTATTTAATTTTTCATAAATTTTCATTTTCTTTAAAAATCTGAATAAAAATATAGCCATTGTTTCTTTTAGCAAAATTTTATTATTTTTAACATAAAAACAATCGATTTATCAAAGTCATCAAAAAATATTAAAAGTTAGGATATTTTATCAATCTAGCTAAACGTTTTATTGTTTATTTTTAGGTATAATTTGATATTATACTTAGTTGCAACATATTAGGGATAAAGGTTACTCATAAATACACCGAAATCATGTAGAAAGGTGATCAATTAATCAGTAGTATTTAATAATGTTAGTCAAAAATAATATAACAGCGTTTTTTTCACAATTTATGAGTAAAATATTTACACTTATTTCTATATTTATTTTATAAGGGTTTTCAAAAGTTAAGGGAGTAATACATAAGGTTAAGAGAGTTTTTCAAAAAGTTAGGAGATGAAAAACCGTGTCCTCAAGAAAATGATTTAAAAATAAAATAGAGTACGAAAAACCTTTTAATAAAAAATAAAAAATATCAGTTAAAATAAAATTTGAGAAGATTTAAATAAAAAACAAACATAATAAAATTGAATTGTTTTATCGAATATTGTTTCAACTTGCTCAGATGTTCCAAATATGTTAGCATGTTCTTTCAATATCTGATACAGTCGTTCCTACTTATTAAATCAAACCCCTCTTTAATTTTAAAAAGTAGTTTTGTTTCCGTTCTTGAGTTAAATCTTATTACATAGTTTTTCCACTTAGAAAAGTAATTCTCAATTGAGTTTAAAAAGGGAAATATGGAGCCAAACATAAACATTCGTGTCGGCTGGCGTCGATTTTTCGAAGAACTCTAGGGGTTTTATGGATTCGAGCATTATCCAAAAAAAAAGATATGGTTCTGAATTAATTGAATTAAGCTTTTCAAACAAACGCTCAATAAAATCATAAAACTTTAAACTAACATATGCGCCTATATTGTGCTCAAAATAAATCAAATCGTTTCGACTGTAAGCTGCACATATACTGATATTTCTGACCTTATCGTTGGAATTCTGGTAACTGGAGCTTAACCTTGCAAAGACCTGCCTCTATTAACCCTAAGGGATAAGCTTAAACCAACTTCATCTAAAAGACAACATTGTTATCCGAGCATTCAAGCTTTTTATTCTCAAACTAGCTTGCATAATCAATTCTTTTTCGGATGGTTTCTTCTGAATTCTTACTTATAGAACCTTTACCATATTCTTCAGTGTATAGTGTAATCCTTCTAAAGTCCCGTGAATAGTAGCATTCGATACTAAAACACCAAATTGGTTATTTAATCTAACCCTAACCTCTCTCAGCGTTATTTCTGAATTATTATCAACACAATTGCTGATAAATTTAATTTGCTCTTCGTACAAAACCTTTCACCACAGTTTATATAACATGATTACACCTGTCTGGTATCTTTGTATTCTTATTATATTATGCACTGTATTATAATGGAATCTCAAAGATAGTGCGATATCAGCTATCACATTATCAAATTGTATTTTTAAATAATCAAGCGCCTGATCTCAGGCGAAATTACTTTCCTGCCATGGTTTGAAATTTCAGGCAGGAAATAAAAACGATTTCAACAAATTTATAGATTAAAAATATAAGATTTTTGAGTATTTATAAAATGAAAACATTTGAATTAAAAATACATCAAAAAACATAAAAATAATTCAATAAGCTATATTATCAAAAAATTGAATAATTTTTGCTCATTTGCATTTTCATGGAGTTTTAATTAAATGGAGGGGTTTGCAATTTGTATTTTTTTCATAAAATATCCTTTTGATATGTTTTTAAAAACCCATGAAAATACGAATGACAAAAATGATTTAACTTGTTGATAATATAGCTTATTTAATTTTTTATTTTATTGATTTATTATGTTTGTTGGTGTATTTTTAATATTTATATTTTAATTTTATAAATATTTTCTTTATATTATCATATACAAGCTATTAAGTAAAAATTATTGTTTTATTTTAATTTGTTTAAAATTATATTGAGTTTTACATAATCTCTTAATTTTTTGTAAAACAACCCTAACTTTTTGAAAACCCTATAATTAGTAAGATCAAATATTTTTTCTCCATATGGAGAAACCCATTTTGATACTAAAAATTTTATATTTGCTAGTGTAATAAAGAGTTTATAAGAGGATTAGACAATGAATAACTTATATTATTCTTAATAAGAGAATATTTTATTATAAAAGAGTTTGGGTGTAAGATTTGTGATAATTATGTGATGTTATAGTGTTATACTCGTAATGTTGATGGATATATATTGAATATTTGTAATATAAGTTGAAAGAACATACTAAATATATTACGCTGCTCAAAAACCTTTTTTTGATGTGTTCAATGCTGATAAAAGCTTAATTTTAAATTAGTATCTTTCAGAAGTCATTATATTCTATTAAGTTAAATTTCAATGACCGCATACATTTGATTCAAAATATTTTTTTTAAATATAATGATCAAATACCTTTTACATGTTTTTCTTTTATTAAATTGGGTAATTCAAGTTTAATCATGTAAAAAATGATACCATGTTTAATGTTAAGATCAAAAGTCATAGGACTAGAACACTAATAAATAAAATTAATGATATGTACATTGTTGCATTTTGTCATGGAATAACCAGTGCTTGTCTAATGGAAGAGATTCATAATTATTTGTACTGATGAATATAAGAGCTATACTAGCCTTAAAGATTATATTTAGTTTCATGATTCTGTATTTCACAAATATGAGTTTGTTAAACCTATAAATGGTATCAACGCCCTGCGGTTAATCATTCATCAATGAATTTAAGCTTGAAATAAAAAGACGGGAAGTAATAAAAAAATTAATAATAAGCTTATTTTTTATTCATTACTCCATTTTATTAACCTTTGATATATATAATACCTTTTAGATTATAAAATATAAATATTCGTTTTTTAAATAAAAATTCACTTTTTACGTGGAAGAGACATTATGAGTTTATTATGAGAAAATATTCTACCTTGATCTGTTAGTTATATATATAAGTCTGTATACATAAGTTTAATATATATTAATCATATTCAAATATTTTATAAATAAAAATCATTTTATTTATAATTCAATGCTATCATTGTAACATAAACAACACTTCCTATCAACCCTCCAATCATTAGTGATGCAATTATATACTTCAATAGAAAAATAAAAATATCTAAGAATGATAAGCTTTTAATAGAATCTCTTAGATTAGTTGGTTTATAAATATAACCATGCTGAGAATGTTCTTCATATGAGCTTTGTTTAAAAGACATATTTTAATTTTTTTTAAATCTTTAAATACTTTGTTATTTTTGATTGATATTTTATTAATTTGTGAAAAGGTTTTTGAAAATGTTTTTTTTCATGTTTTGTTTTATGTAATTTAATAATAAACCAATGAGATATAAAATTTAATAGATTGTCATTTTATTTGATGGATAGTTAGCATAAATAATAGATTATGTGATTAACTAACACTAACATAACTATATAACATAAAGGTTTGACTAACTAATCTAGACATGATTAGCCTAACCAATCTAACATATTCAACCTAACATATCTAACCTGACTAACTAACTTGACTAACTAACTTGACTAACTAACTTGACTAACTAACTTGACTAACTAACTTGACTAACTAACTAACTTGACTGACTAACATGAGTAACTAACCAATACTAACAATATAAATAACAACATCACAGCATCACATAATATCATAATATCATAATCACAGCATCACATAATATCATAATATCATAATATCATAATCACATAATCACAGCATCACAGCATCACAGCATCACAGCATCACAATATAAAATAAAGCTTATACCTTTCAATCTAATAAAAATACCATCATAAATAAAACAAAACATTTAATTCAAACCAATTTCAGCCATAGACATGCATAATTTACCATCTAAACAATAAAAATCAACTTTTGTGTGATAATTTTTCAATTTAAAAAAATTGCAAACAAATCGTCTAAGTCTTTCATAAAAAAAACAACATCTAAATTTGTAAATGTTGCTTCTAAGATCAGATGTAAACGTGTACTTGCCATATTCTTGTTTTACACATACACAGTTAATCTTTAATATATTAGGAAAAACATGCTCTTTTATAGTTGTTATAGCATCTGCCTCAGTTGAAATAAGTGGTAAATCTTCATATGCATTCTTCATAACCTGCATTAATACTTCATCATACTCAATATCATTTGTATGCCTAAGAAATGACATTATAAATGGTGATGTCAACATATGGAAATATTTTCACGATTTATAAATATAAAACCACATACCTCAAGAATCGAACCTAGTTATTAAAATTAATATATAAAATTTAATATAAATTCAATTGTTATGATATTTGATATGTCTTACATTAAATAATAACCTTATGATTATGTTTTTATATTTTAAATATATTATTTTTTTTATTAATATTTTATATATAAAAAATTGTTTATTGTTTTAATTAAAATATTCACCTTTTCTTATTTCAAAAAAAAATTGTTTATTTTATATGGCTGAAAAATTATCTGACAGATCAGCAACAATAACAATGATAGTCTCATCTATGGGCAATGGTACATTATTCATGCCCCTTGCATTCTCTTATATTGGATATTATGGTGGTTTAATAGCAATATCATTAATAGGCTTTCTAACATACGTCTCTCTATACGTCCTTCTATATTGTTGTCAACAAATAAATCTTACTGATGCTTCATACCCAAAGGTAGCTAAACATTTCAGCAAAAGATTCAAAACTATGGTTGATATTTCACTTTTCTTCTCTTGCTTTGGTGCTATGATAAACGCCTTTTCAAAGTGCTCACAAGAAATCGTCATTATGTTAACACAATTTGGTATTATTGATGAAAGATCATCAACAACTGAAAATAATTTATATGCTTGTTTGTTTTTGGCCTTTGCTATTCTTCCTCTCTGTTTGAAAAAGGAAATATCAGCCCTTAGATATAGTGTATATGTTAGTGTTATGTCTGTTATATATTTAATATGTATTATAGTATGGGCTAATCTCACTGTAGGTGTAGTTGACACTCAATACAAAATGGTTCCATTCGTTAACAGCTTTAGCGCTGCCATTCCTTACTTTGTATTTGCTCTTCATTGTCAATTTTCAATTGTAAATATTTACAATGAAATGGAAAATAAATCTTTAGAGGCTGTCAAAAGAACAACTTCTATAGCAACAATTGTTTCTGTCTTTATTTATTCACTAATAGGTCTTGGTGGATATAGATTATTTGGTGATAGTATTGAATCTATCATATTAAGAGCATTTTCTGATGAAAAAATAGGCTTTAGAGATCGCATATCTATTTATGATCCAAGAGGGTTATCACTATCATTTTGTTCTATGGGTTTTATCTTAGTATTGTACACTGCACTACCTTTGGCTGCTAATCCAATCATACCAATTGCTCAAAATTGGTTTTTTGGAGAGAATGAAGATGAACAATACAAACATTCAAGAGATGTGACAGCAATTTCTTTAGTATTTGTTGTTATGATGATTGTAGCATTTGTAAATATCAATTTTGATTTCCTTTTATCACTTTCAGCAGCGGTTTTTACAAACTCTCTTAGTTTTTTGTTTCCTTTTGTTTTTTATTTGAAGATAAGAACTAACAAAGATTTTTATTCAATACTAAGCGTTATAGTGATAGGTCTTAGCTTAGGATTGATGGTTCAGCAGGTTTATGTTGCACTTGCAAATTTATTAAATGAATCTTAAATCAATTTTTTTTATATAAAAAGGGAATATATAAGTGTTGAGTTATAAAAATATATTAGACTATCTTGACATGATCTAACCATGTGACTATCTGATATAGCTGACCATGTGACTAACCTTGATCATAACCTGACTAACATATACTAGACTAATCATATACTATTGATAAAATATAACATTTTTTTAATATAAATAACTCTTAATATCACTTTATTTAATCTATATCAGGCATTTCAGGTTTTCCAAACATACCCGACATGGATGCAGGCATAGATTTACCTGATAACATATCCTTAAAACCAGGCATATTTCTCATCTTCTTCATCAGTGAATTCATCTGCTTCAAACCAGTTATTGCTTCAGTAACTTCAGATATTGAAGTTCCTGATCCTTTAGCAATTCTATAAATACGACTTGGTGATTTATTAAAAACAGTGCCATCAGAATCAAGCTCACTTTTTGATAATGAATCAAAAATATGCATCATACGCTTAAATTTAGCTTCATTAGGTATAGGAACATTCTGAAAGCCAGGTATCATCTCTATAAGCTTTGATATAGGACCTAAGCTCATGATCTGTGAATATATCTTTTTGAAATCTCTTAATTTAAATTCACCTTGAACCATTTTTTCAGCAAGTTCTTTCTCATCAATATCAATTGAAGAAAAGGCATTCATCAGACCAGTGACATCGCCATATCCAAGCATTTTTGAAACGAAACGATTGGCATCAAATTCGTCAATGTCTTGCAGGCCCTCTCCCACACCAATGAATTCAATAGGAACTTTAGAAGAAGCGACAGCACTGATAGAACCACCTGCTCTTTCAGCACCATCGACCTTTGTAAGTAGAACACCGCCATAACCTACTACATCTCTAAAACCCTTAGCTTGTTCCTCTGCTGATTGACCTATACCTGCATCCATGACGAAAACGATATTATCTGGTTTGATAGAATCACAAAGATTTTTCATTTCATCAAATAAAGCTTTTTCTTGTGTATTTCTACCGCTTGTATCAACTAGTATAAGGTCAAAGTCACTTTTTTTGAATTTAGAGACGCCCTCCTTAGCTACTAATACAGGGTCTGGATTAGATGAGCCATAATAAGGTACTTTTAGAATTTCGCAGTTTTGTTTTAGCTGATCAAAGGCACCTGCTCTAAAAGTGTCAGCACATACGATGCCTACTTTAAAACCTTTTCTTTTATAATAACCGGCATATTTACAAATGTTGGTAGTTTTACCAGCCCCTTGAAGACCAACGAATATGATGACGTTGTTAGAGTTTTTTTTAATTTTATATTTTTGAGTTTTAGGATCAAGCAAGTCTAATAAGCAGTTGAAGACTTGTTTTTGGACTAATTTGACTTTGTTAGCATGTACTTGGTTGGATAAATCTAAAGATAGTATTTTTGATCTTATTTCCATAACGTACTTAGGGTTGACGTTTGCCTTTAGAAGTGAAGTACAAACGTCCTTGACTACGTTACTAAGTGTATTTGAGTCTATACTTGATTTGAATAGGTTTGATAAAGAATTAGAGATAGACTTACCAAGATCTGCAATCATATGGAAAAAAAAATAAAATTTTAAAATGTTTTGTATAAAAATTTATTGTGAAAGATGATATGTAAAAGATGGTGTATTAAAGAAGATGTGAAATGTTTGAAAGATGATGTGAAACGAATTAAATATGATATAAAATGTGGTATAAAATGTGATATAAATAATATTACCTCAATATACGACTATATTACCTTAATATATTACTATATTCTCTATATACTACTAATATACTCCCTTTATACAAAAAAAATCAAAAAAAGTTACATTTATTTGCTAAAAATTAATCACTACGATTATTTTCCTTAGATTTTTTATCGTAAATATCAACAGCCTTTTGATAGAACACACAAGCCTCATCCATTTGTATTATAATATTTGATATATTATTTATTATCATATCCATAAATTCAATACTTTTTTCTTTTTCAATTATGATGGCTTTTAATACTAATTTTTTATCTTTTATGGACTCCTCATGGTATTTTTTTCTTAATTTTTCAACGAGAAGTGTATCACCCTTGATTAAATGCCTAAAGTAAACTGCTTGTTTTCTTAATATTTTGCATTTTATTTTGTTCTTATTGAAGTCGGTTATTTTTTTCAAGTCATACTGGCCTAGTTTTATGCAGCTGTTGAGGTATGCATCATTTTTGAAGTCCCTTTGATAATTTGGATGGTAAATTTTCCTGTTGAGTTCTTGTAGGATGCCATCCTTGAGCTTATCTTCAAGCTTGTAAGACATATTGACATTTTTAGTTGATACCCAAAGCCTAGGACGCGTATTTACATATTCAAAAGTCTTATTGTCTTTGGACTCGTCTTCCATGGAAAATTTTTAGAATGTTTCATAAAAAGTAGAGGGAAATAAAATGAAGAAAAATTATTATTTAATATATAAATATTATAAAATATTAAGAAGGAAAATTTATAAAGGAAAATATAAAAAATAATCCTAAATACTATAAAATAAAAAAATCTTAAATATTAAGAAGGAAATACTAAAAAGTATTACAAAAAAATATAAAAAATAATCCAAAATATTTTTATTTATTTATTTTATACAAATAAATAACCCATATGTCATCTTGTAACTGCTGTTGTACTCATCAAAATAATTATAATAAAACATGCCATCTTAATATATCACATCCAGTGCCATATTATCACCATAACAACACCATAAACTATAAAAGTAGATGCAATGAATGCATGTATGCTTTAGAAGAACATTCAAATTCAATATATAGCTCAAAATTAATCATAAGAACAATAGTTTTTACATTTTTAATATTTTATGTATATTTCAAGTTATAAATAAAAAAATTGTGAAGAATATTCAAATGTTATGTATAGGTCATATGTCAGATCATATGTCGGATAATAGTCAGGTCATATGTCGGATAATAGTCAGGTCATAGTCAGTCATAGTCAGGTCATAGTCAGTCATATGTCATGTCATATGTCATGTCATATGTCAGGCCATAGTCAGATCATGGTCAGAACTAATCATAGTCAGGTCATATGTCATACCAGCCATGGTCATATGTATTTATGTATTATAAATTATTTTTTTGAATTTCCAAATATTTATTTTCTCTTAATTTGTAGACAACCCTTATAAACATCAAATAATTTGTTAATAGTTTCACAATCCTGCTTTAAACTATCATTTTCTAGCTTAAGTCTTGATATAAGTTGCTCCTTCCTTATGCTCTCATCTTTATATCTAATTTCTGCAGATTTACTAACCACCACTTCCTTATTCACCAAATCCTTAAGTTTTTGATAATCAACACTCTTCTCTACAATAACTTTATGCTCAACATTATTACTAAGCAGCTCAGATAACATATTCACCTTCTCTCTAAGGTTATGCTTAAGATTAATCACTTGTGCTTCTCTTTCATTATATTCTTCTTCTAATTTAGAAAACGACTCATCCTTAAGTCTTAGCTTCATCTTCTGTGCTGATACTACACTCTCCATATCTGATAAATCTCTCTCTAATCCATAAATTCTCATATTCAAATTCTCTAAGTCTCCGTTGTGTTGCTTAAAAATACCATTCATATTTGATCTGTGATCATCATTTAATCTAATCACAAATGACTGTACATCATTAAGCAAGGTCTGTGACATCTTATTTATGTGAATGTTAAGCTTTTTCATATCATCAGAAACACCCGCATTCCTAGAATTTCTCTCCAATTCATTTATCTGCTTATCCTTTTCATCAATCAATTTAAGCAACCTATCCTTACTCTTCTTCTCCTCTTCAATCAAGCTCATCAGCCTTTCTTGTACATCATCAGAACATTCGGAAGACGTCTTACCTTGATCAAGCTGTGAATTAAGCTTCGAATTCTCTAATTTAAGCTCTGCAAGCATACCCTTGTATTTCTTCTCAAGCTCATGCTCTCTAGTCACCCCTTCTTTACTTAATTGCATATTATTCTCATAAAGATCATTATTGGTTTTCTTTAAAGCTTTACTATGCTCAATTTCTTTAACTAATTTCTCTTTCAATAGCTTAACCTCATGTGTCCTATCAACTATAGATTCATTATCATTCATTTCTTGTAATTTATCATTCTTAAGCTTAAGAATACCATTTTCATTGTTCAATTGCTTGATTTTATCTTCCATCTGTGATATATTCCTTCTATGCTCGCTTTGTAAGTTAAGAAGTTGATATTCAAAGTCATTCTGCATATCCTTATTTTGATTTTCAATTCCTTTTAACTTTTCAACCAATGTCATATTCTCGTCCTTTTGTACTTTAATTTCTTTTTCTAAAGATTTTTTATCAGATTCTTCTAAAATTAATTTAGATTTCGTCTTATCAATTGACTCATGGCACACAGACACTTCTTTCTTCAATGCAAGTATCTCTTCATCTTTTTTTGCTAATATAACTTCACCGTTCTTTCTTAGATTCTCCTTAAGAGACTCAATCGAGCCTTTAAGTAATATTTCATTATCAATAAGCTCTTTAATCTTATTCTCTTTTTCTTCTTTATCATCACTTAAACTTTTATACTCTTTATTCAGATCACTATTCTTACTATTAAGCATATTAATTGTATTGTATGTCTCAACCTTTTCAAGTTTATATTTATCAATCACACCATACAAATTATTGATCTTTTCTTCTTTTTCTTCAACAACATAATTCAAATGATCTTTAGCATTCTCTAATTCATTCTTATGTGACAATAAATCTTCATATTGCTTAGAAATAACATTTTTAGAGTCTTCAAGTGTACAAATTTCATTCTTTAGACCATCAATCTCAATTTCTTTATCTTTAATTTTCTTTCTTAAAGATTCTTCAGTCTTTCGTACATCCAAAATAGGCTTAACCTTTTGATACAACTTCCACCACTCCCATTGTAGTAATTTTCTTGATAGATCAAAGTTTTTAGACAATTTATTAGCAGCAGCAAGCTTAGTATTGTAAATATTTCTAATATATTCTTCAATCTTAGGCTTAAGTATATTTTGCAAGGCTAAAGAACTTTCACTAATCTTATAATCTCTTTCCTGTTCTAAGTCACCTAAAACACCTTGTTTAAAAAATATTTTTGTAGATCCCATCCTATAACTTTCCTTACCAATTCCTCTTAAGATATTTTCACATGTATCATAAATACTAAGATCAGATGTTATAACCTTTGTATCTTCATTACTTAATAACGTTCTTGGAGTACACTTAAGATCAGATAATATGGAATAACGTTCAACAAACTCATCATAAGACATCCTACCAGGATATCCTAACCTGGAAATCCTTATTCCTTCCAAAACACCATTGCATTTAAACTGATTATCAACCAAATCAAAATTAAACTTATGAGGTTCCTTAAAAAGATTAGGAAGTATACACTTGATGAAATGCGGAGTTGTTCTGTTAAGTAATTTGATAAGCCTCTCCAAACTATCTAAATGTTTCTGTGAAACGGTCCTGAATATACCTTTCTTCTCATTTTTACCTAAAGCAATATTAAACATATTAAATAGAGCAGAATCAGAAGTATCCTTATTCTTTTCAACCCATGAACCAACGTCATAGCTCACCTCACCAGCATAGTGATTAAGAACAAAGGCATTCTCAAATTGAATCTTTTCTACCAATTTTCTATTAACAATCTTGTTAAGAAAATTTTCATTGTTACCACGTGGAACAATACATTCTTCATCCAAATAACAAAAAATACCACCATGGCCTTCAATCTTATCAATAGTTCCTTGTAGATCTAAGCCAAAGTCAACATAGTCCCATTCAATCTTCTCATCTTTGTAGATACTTTGCTCTTGTATAAACATATAATGATTGAAGTATTGTTGAAGCTTTTCATTGGTATGATTAATACAGAATTGCTCATATGAATTATTCTTAAAAATCTCAAAACCTGCAATATCAAGAATACCAATAAAGTTTTTACCAGATTTAGCACCCATGGTTGAGTTCAAATCTTTGATCAGATTATCAAACATACAATCATACAACATTTTAGATAAAGATTCTATGACACAAGCACATTTTTCAATATTTCTATTCTCAACAAAACTTTCAGAGCCAGCCTTCAGCATTGGATGCAATAAATAGTTAATAAACCTATCTGGATCAACATCTAGCAACTTACATGCCAATTTATGATGTTTATCATCAACAACAGTGACAATTGACTTCTCTTCTTTCAATTCTATATTACCTATGTGCAATACAGAGGCTAATATTTTAAAATATTTACTGTATTTGATGCCTAATACATTAAATGAATCGATTAGGCTTGTGAAGTTGTCCTTAGTGATGGTATTTTCATCATAAGAACTATTTTTAAGATATTTATAGTTGTTTATGTTTCTTGATAGGCCTAATTCTTCTAAAAGATCAGAAGATGCACAATTTAGTAAAAAATAGAAGATGTGGTAATTACTCTCATCACTTGTTTGACTTATGACTCTAGACCTTTCTAATAAGAAGTTATCAATGTTAGCACCAACGATTTGACCATTGTCGTAGTTGATTTTTATAAACTTACCAAATCTAGAAGAATTGTTGTTTTTGACTGTTTTAGCATTACCGAAAGCTTCTATAACAGGATTAGCCAATAGAAGGAACTTGTTTATAGAAAAATCGGTCCTATTATCAATGTATGTTAAATATTCGATGACTTTCTTGGTATTTTCTGTCTTACCTGCACCACTTTCACCTGTAATTAATAAAGACTGGTCAGTTCTGTTTTCAACAAGTAACTTATAAGCTTTATCAGCAGTGTGATACAGATGTGGCTTATTTAAGCCGTTAAAAAATGATTTTTTAGTTTCATCAGAATAAAGTTGGTTAAAGTAAAGATAAGGATTGACAGAAATCAAAAACAGACCAGAGAATGTGTAAATATAATTGTTAATGTACCTTTCTTTGATGTTATTGATGACTGAAGGTTTGTTTAAATAAGAAAGATCACCGAGATTATCTGAACAATCAAATTTAGAAGGGTTACACTTGAAAATGAGAGAGTTATCAAAAGTTTCAGCAATACTTGAGAATACTTCCGTTGTTGATTCATTTTCTTGAACTACAAAAGCTTTTTTAAATGTGTTTCTAGAACATGGTACCCAGACCCACTTCTTTTGTTTCTCCATGGATAAAAAATAAATTTTTTTTATAAAAGATTTTTTGTGATATTAAGTAAATAAACAAATCAAAGGGATGTCATTGATATAGCTATGGTCGTATTTGGTATATTTTTGTGATATTAAGTAAATATAAAAATAGCATAGATTGGACAATTTTAAAAAGAAGTATTATTTTTTTAAAAAAAATATATCAAATCAGTTCAATACATGTTTAGTATATTTTTATTTCCTTGTTATTTAAAATTAGGAAAAGATAGGATTCTTTGAGTTACGATAGTAAAGTTATAAATGGTCAAATAAATGGATATTTAGACCATAAAATGTATTAATTATAATATTATTTTCAGATGTAAAGGTGATGTTGCACTTTATAAGTAATAAAAAATATCTTAGAAGTCAGGAATTGTACTCCTTATGTTAAAATCAAAATTTACTCATCATAATATTGCTAAATTTTTAAATAATTATGCAAATATTTAAAATCAGTTAAATACTATCTGGATGAGAGTTAAAATTAAGAAAATTTGATTATAAAAAAATTGAATATAAACTGTTCTTTAACTAGCCTTGAAATGAGTTAAGGCTTATCAAAGTCATGGAGCGCTTTCTTATGGGTCAATATAAGTAATTATTTTTATTTTATTTTATTTAGAGTAAAGATTATGTTGTGTTTTTATGCATTTAAGATTTTTTTAAACAAAATGCATAAATAAAATTTATTTATAGTGTTGTATTAAAGAAATATATTTAATTTATTTATTGTGTTATATTATATGAATAATATTTAATTTATTTATAGTGTTGTATTATATGAAATTTATTTATGCATTTTATTTAAAAAAAATCTTGAATGCATAAAATAATGAATTGTAGAATATTTAAATATATAAGTAAAGAATTGAACATTCCATCACAAAATTTCATTGAAAATGATAAAAATAAAAATTTATATTCAACTAAACAAGGTCAGTTATTTTTAATATATGAAGATGGACTAAAACTTATTTACAATACAAATGGATCAAAAAATATAATAGAAAATATAAATGAAACTTTTATAAAAGTGGTTGATTGTACTTTGAAATTTAAAAATTTTGATATTTTATTTTATAATGAAGAAGATTTGAAATATTTTATTTATCAAAATAAATTAATAGAATTTATAAATGAAATAAAAATTATTAATGCAACAATCAAATAAAACAACAAAATAACCAATAAAATATATCCAATTATACTTTATTAAAAATAATAGACTAGCTAATATTTATATATGACCAATACAATATAACAAAATAACCAATCATATTTTATTAAAAATACTTAAAACCTATGACTTAAATCTTTGTATTACTTTCTATTTGTTAAATTTTTTTGATTGTTTCAAATTAAATATTTAAGAAAATATAAATTTCATTTTATGAGATTAATCATAGCTAGCAATCGACTCCCTGTTTCTGTCTTAAGAAATGAAGATGGTTTTTATTATAAGAAGAACAGCGGAGGTCTTGTCACAGGTCTTAAGAATTTGAGTGATTCCATGGAATTTATATGGGTTGGCAATATCAGTGCTAATTTAACTGAAGATGAAAAGAAACAAATTGATAATGAACTGTCCAATAATTACAGCTGCAAACCTGTCTTTATTCCTCCTGAACTTGATGATAAAGCATATTCTCATTTCTGTAATACTGTGCTATGGCCCATTCTCCATGGCTTTGTTGATAAAAAGGAAAGCAGTGTTGAATATCCAAGCTATTTGGAATATACTGAATTATTTGCTAATAAAATCAAAGAAATATGCAGAGAAGATGATATTGTATGGGTTCATGACTATCATTTGTTGTTAGTTCCCAATCTTTTACGTAAAAGCTTTAAAAATATGAAAATTATGTTTTTTCTACATACGACCTTTCCTGATCCATCAATTTTTATGAAATTAGAAAATTATCAAGAAATTTTACATTCTCTAACCAAGTGTGATTTAATAAGCTTTCATTGTCCACTTTATAAGTTAAATTTTTATAATTTAATTCTTAAAGAAAACATCAAATATGATGGCAGACTAGAGGCAGTAAGCATTGGTATCAATCCTGATCAATTTAAAGAAACTTTAGAGACTGAAGAGTGTAAAAATAATATTAAAATACTTAAAGAGACTTTCAAAGATAAAAAAATAATATTAGGTGTTGATAGAACTGATTATATAAAAGGCATGCCTAATAAAATAGAAGGTTATGGAAAATATTTAGAAAAAAGCAAAATTGAAACTGTGTTGATTCAGATTGAAATACCTTCAAGAATTAATTTAAAAAGTTATAGAAATGTTGTTGATGAAATGAATAGAAGAATTGGTGAAATTAATGCAAAAGATTTGTTTAAAAAGCCAATAACACTTTTGTATGACAGTGTTAGTTTTCCAATGTTATGTGCGTTATATTCGGTGGCTGATGCACTTTTGATTACTTCAGTGATGGATGGGATGAATTTAGTAGCATTGGAATATGTTGCATGTCAAGATGGTAAGGAAGGTGTTGTGATATTGTCTAAGAATGCAGGAGCATCAGCAACACTTGGAGGAGCTATTTTGATTGACCATAGCGATACTGATGAGATAGCAAATTCAATTGATTTAGCTTTGTCATTGAGTTATGATGATAGAAAGAAGAGACATGAAATAAACAAAAAGAATGTTGATAAATTTACATCACATGGATGGGCTGAGAAGAATTTATCATTTATTTTTGAAGAAAAATAAAAAAATTTAAAATTTAAATTTTAAATTATATTTATGAAGGAATTGATGTATATGAAAGAAATGTTGCATAAATAATATTGAAAATAAAATTGAAAAATATTATATTGCATAAATAAAATTGAAAATGAAATTGAAAAATATTATATTGCATAAATATTATATTGAAAAATATTATATTGCATAAATATTGTATTGCATAAATATTATATTGCATAAATATTATATTGAAAAATATTATATTGAAAAAATATTATATTGCATAAATATTATATTGCATAAATATTATATTGCATAAATATACATTGAATTACATTTTTTTAATCTTTTTCAAATTCTTTAGCTTCAAATATTTTTCTTGCTTGTTTCAACTCTTCATTAGTAATTAAAAGCTTTTTAGCTCTTCCATACTTTTTTCTATCTCTCTTAAGAAAATACATCAAATCTTCTGTTTTTGTTTTTCCTTTTATTCTAGCCATGTTATGAATATTTATTAGTAGTGTATTAAGATATTCCATTAAGTAGTTTTGAACGCTCTCAGCCGTGTCTTCCCTTGGATTTAATACATCACCAAAGCCATACATCATTTGTCTTACTTCTTTAAGAAATGATATTCTTTTATAGTCTTTTGGATTGTAAGCCATATAAAATTTATAAAAAAATTTTAGATATAAAAAATGGTATTGTTTTCAATCTCAGAAAAATTTTGTTATATAATTAGATATAAATATATTTTAGTTAAACCTTTTACTTACAATATAATAAATGAATAATGATTTATTTGATAGAACTAATGCTATGTTAGGAGTTCAAAAAAGGGTATGTTGCTGATAAAATATTTAATTTTGACAGTATAAATGGAGAAATTATAATAAAATTAAATATTACAGAATTTTTCTTTATAATGAAGTATGTTACAGCTAATTGGTCATTGTTGTGATACTATCTGTAAGTGGTTTGGCTTTTTAGAAAGTTTTAATATAAAACGCATAAGTAGCTCGTCGATACAAGATATTGGAACGGTGTGTTACTTTGTTTAAATAGACGAATCCAAATTCGTTGGTTGAAACATGAGTAAAAGTGTAGTTTATTACAAGGTGATGAAATTACAAAATTTTAGAAATTTAAAAATAGGGTAAATAGAACATATGACTTTGGTTTGATCAAAGGAGATGATTGCAGGTATTTTTGTGTTGAGAAAGGCAACTTTTATAAACATCATTAAAAGAGAGGTTGAAGATGGATCAGCTATACAATACTCCAAAAAACTGGAACCCCAAAATGATTATATAAAAAGCGTAATTTTTTGAATGAAAAAATAATTTGAATTTAATAGATAAGTATATCTATTTTATTTTTTAAATCACGCATTTTATATAAACTCTTATAATAATTTTGATAAAATATTTAATTTAAAACCAATAAAAAACTAGACACCTTTATTAGATATGATGTATGACCACCTTTTGCCACGAAAACTTTTTTAATTCTGTCACTCATAGACTATACTAGTGTTCTACAATAAAAGTACCGATACACACCCACATTTCACTAATTTTTGCTTTAAATAAGCCCATAGATGTTCTATAGGGTTGATATCTAGCTCTGTGAAGGCCATTTCTAACATCCTAATGGTCATATATTTAAAAACTCTGATGCCATCTTACTTTTATGCTTTGGACCATTGTCTTGTTAAAATTTATATTTTGAAAATAGGAATTTTTGTGCACTCTCATTTAAATTATTGCTTAATATTTAAGTTATAATATAGTGCATTTAAGGTTCCATTAAAAACATCAAATTCCCAACATCATTCTACTCATACAACCCCAAACAAATATTTTCTTCTTACCAAATTTAACAGTTTCATTTATAGGCGTTGATTTTCCTTCTTCAACCTACACCTTTTGCCTCTTAGAGTCATTATAAATGTTAAAAAAACTTTAATATAAAAAGGAAACATTCGCTAAAGTAGTCTTTACCTTCAAATAATCACATTTTATTAATTCTTAATCTGTTAATTATTTGCAAATTTAATAATTTTAGCTTAGAAGAAGGAGGATAAACACATCATAAGTGATAATTCTTTAGAAAAAACTCTTACTTTTATCACAGATACTCGATTCCAAATCATCTTAATTTTTTTGATATTACGGCATGTAGCATAGAACTTTTTATTGATCATTTTTTAATCAATCTGATATTGCTGATATGATTAATTTCTTCCCGCCACCAGCTTTTTCTTTTATCCTCTTTATTATTCTTTTATTTTTTAACGTGATATTGTGTTTTAGACCTCTTTAAGTCGGTTTTTACACTGATTTCGCGTATTGAAATCCCATAGAAAATAAAATGTATTTTAATAAGACATAAAATCTTTTGAAGATTGCAATTTTCCTATTTAAAATTTTCATAATATATTTATTGAAATGATCATTAAAGACTATACAAAACATTCATACCACTCAATGTCTACATATTAGTGATAAAGAGTACAACTTAGATATAAGTTTTAAATAGTAGGATAGGTTGAACAAAAGTATTAATATATAAAATAAAAATACAAATCTATATATTTAATAATATTTGTTGTATCAGAATAACATATATATAATATACATTTATTATCTCAAAAGTATTAAGTAATTGTGAGATCCTCACCCATGTCGGAACATGGATTTAATAAAGATATTTTCAACAACTCTGATTATTATTTATTACATCTTTGATACAACATTAAAACACATAATAACAAAAACAATACATCGAAATACTCTAATATTATATCATTATACCTTTATTATTCAAAAACCTGCGTGTAACATCTGTATTTTAATCAAATACATCAGCTATACATTAAGAAAGTGTTTTTTAAAACAAATAAAATTGTGTTGATCTTAAAAAGATTTAAATTATTATATTTTAATTTAATGTTAAGATTTTAACTACTTTGCATTTTTAAAAAATTGAGATCAAAAAACATATGCTAATCTGACAATATATTATCCATGATCATCTATATTAATCTATAATCATCCAAAATCAATCATAGCCACCCATAACCATCAATAATCACTTATAATTATCTATAGTCACCAATAATCACTCATAATCACTCATAATAACTCATAACCATCAGTAATCACTCATAATAACTCATAATCACTCATAACCATCAGTAATCATTCATAACCACCCATAACCATCAATAATCACTTATAATTATCTATAGTCACCAATAATCACTCATAATCACTCATAATCACTCATAATCACTCATAACCATCAGTAATCATTCATAACCACCCATAACCATCAATAATCACTTATAATCATTCATAATCATCCATAATCATCCATAATCAACCATAATCATCCATAATCATCCATAACCTCCCATAATCATTCATAATAATAAATTTTTATCTTAATCATTTTATAAAAAATTTATCCATATGTCTTTTCAACTACAAGGTATAAACAATTTACTTCCTAATGCTACTCAAGAGAAATATAGAACATTAAACTCCATCAACATGGTCTTATCTTTGCTTAAGACTGCATCTTCTTCTAAATTAATAATGAATGACATAAGATTGGCCTTAACAAACGATCCTAAGTTAATATTAAGTGAAATTAAAATATCAACACCTCTTAAGCAGCTAATTCTAAATTATATGGAAAATAATTTAATTTACAATACAAATTTTGTTAAAATAACACAAAATTTATTAAAAGAAGTTCAAAATTTGTTTAACAAAGGTTTAAAGCTTAAAAAAATCATTGAAATATTAAGAATTTTAAGTTTTGAAGTTAAAAATGAACTTATTTCATGCCCAAGCTTTATAAATAATTTTTATATAAAAAATTTACTGAAAAATGTAAATTTATTGACTAACTTTAAAATTATAAAGGTAAATAGAGGTACAATTGAAGATTCAGAGTTAGTAGATGGTTTTGTATTACAAACCAAGCCTTTAACCAAGGTTAACTACATAAAAAGACCTAGCATAGCTATTTTTAATTGTGATATTGATCTTAAGCGTACAGAACTTAAGGCATCACTGCTGATGAAGAGTGCAGAAGAGTTAAATAGCTTTACAAAAGATGAAAATCTACTATTAAGACAATTAGCTAGTCAAATTACTGCTGATTTGATCATAATTAATGGTAAAGTTAATGATTTAGTATTAGAAATTTTAGAATCAGAAAATAAACAAGTGATAAGAGTATTTAACAAATATGACTTAGAAAGAATATCTAAGTCTGCAAATGTAAGAATATTACCTGAAGTAAGACCAACTAAACCAATAACCAATGAATTAAGTGATCAGAAAATGATGAAAGTCATAAATAATGATGATCAATCATGTGATATTAATCAGTCAAACAATACCAATCCTTTGCATTATAAAATATCAAACAAAATTGAAGAATTTAAATATGAAAACGGATTTTGTTATCTTAAAACTAATTACAAGACGCTTATTCTTAAAAATTCAATTAGAGAAAGGTTGGATGAGATTGAAAGAAATATTTTTGATTATATTGATTATTTAAAGGTACATAAAGATTCTTCTTTTAATGAAATTGATGTAAAGAATTCTGAATATTTATCTATGGAATATCCAAATATTAATCTTGATACAAATTATAAGAAGCATTTGATAAGGAGCTGCTATGACTTTGTGATTGATTTGCTACAGATTGATGATTATATTATCTCAGAGAAGGATAAGATTGATGTTAAGCCTAGGGAAATAGTACCTGATCATTAAATGATATTTTATTTTTGTATATTTGTTAAGATTTTTAGTAGTTTTTATGTTATGGTAGGAATAGGAATATGGTGGGAATGAATAGTCAGATTAGTTAGTTAGTTGGTTAATCAGGTTAGTTAGTTAGTTAGTTAATCAGGTTAGTTAGTTAGTTAGTTAATCAGGTTAGTTAGTTAGTTAGTTAATCAGGTTAGTTAGTTAGTTAATCAGGTTAGTTAGTTAGTTAATCAGGTTAGTTAGTAGTATATGTTAGCCATGTCAAGAGTCAAGTTTAGATATATTTATATCTTAATAAGATTGATTTATGATAATAAAAAATAACTGATTTTATCAATTGAAAATATATTAATTGAATATTTCCTAAGATTTAAATTTTTTAAAAATTAATAACAATTGATCATCTTAAGACTTAAAATATATTACACTAACCAACCTTTAATATTAATAATAACTAGCATATCGTTAACATATGCGACATATAGCTAAGATCAACCATAACATAATTCAAAACCAATATCATAGTCATATTATAGCCATATCATAACCATATCATAGCCATAACTATAGCCTAGCCATAGCTATAACCATAACCTTAACAATATTTCTAAATAATATTATTATTAAATTCGATACAACCAATTTAATGATCATCATAATCATACGACCTTCTTCCCATGTATGATTGATAATACCCTTCCATTCCTAAAACAACATCATCATCGTCTCTGTTGCTTCTTTCTTTCGCTCTCCTATTTTGAAACCATATTTGAATGTTCTTGATTGGAACCCCTAACTTAATACTTAGAAACTTTTTAGTAGATGAAGATGGTTTGCTATCTACCTTATAGTTTGATTCGAGTATGTGAATCTGAGATGGTGATAATCTCATTCTACCTCTTTTCCTAGGTATACCTAATAAATTTTCATTTTGAAAGTTGTAGATGTTTTTCATAAGGCCTGTAAAAAGTCAACCTTAAATAGTTCTATAGGTTTAGTAAATGATGATTATATTTGTTTCTTTATATATAATTAACATATGTTGAATTATTTGTATTTTGGTTGAGTGATTATAAAATATTAATGAATGTTAGATAAAGGGATATAAGTGTGTTAGATATATGTTATTGGATAATAAGATATAATTAAATATATATAATTGTATATATAGACTTAGTTAAGCATTTGATCATAATCTTTATTAATCAAAAAAACTTAATAATTCAGAATATGTCAAATAAAATATAATAGATTAAGTGACATTATACAGTAATGTTGAAATATAAACAAATTAATAAATTTTCTTAAGACATAATAATAATATATTAGATTAGTCATGGTAGGGATAGTTAGTCAGATATGGTAAGATATGGTCAGGCATGATAAGATATGGTTGGTCATGAACAGTCATGGTAAGATATGGTTACATGATCAGACGTGGTCAGGTTAGTCAGACATGGTTGGTCATGATCAGAAGTCAAATGATTAATTGTAAAGATGTATAAATTAATCAAATTTAAATATAAAATTTATTTTCTCTTTGTAAATGTAGCACCATTTATAAGTTCAGCTTTACCACCCTTTGGTACAAGAATTGGAGTTGCACAAGAAGAGCAAGACATTTCTGTAGTGGAATGAGAGAAGCAAGGTGTTATAGAATTGCAACTACTGCACTTAACATCCATAAAGAAACCTTTAGATTCGACAAAGAGTTGCTTCTTCTTAGTTTTATTTTGGTATTCTGCAAAAAGTGACATGGGCAAATTTTTTTGGAAATTGAAAAATTTTATAAAAAATGTTAAAAAAAAATGTTATAAAAAAATGTTATAAAAAATGTTATAAAAAATGTTATAAAAAAATGTTATAAAAAATGTTATAAAAAAAGTTATAAAAAAATGTTAAAAAAAACCTATAATAAAATCTATAATAAAAAAAGTTATAAGAAAAAATCTATAATAAAAAATGTTAAAAAAAATCTATAAAAACCTATAAGAACCTATAAAAATCTATAAAAACCTATAAAACCTGTAAAAACCTATAAAAATGTTATAATTTTAATCTTCTTCCTCCTCCTCTTCAGGAAATAATACAACTTCATTTTCTTGTGCTTCTAAATAAGGTAAATTTCTATTTTCTTCTTTATTTTCAACTTTAGAACATTCAAACTTAATTGGTGTTCCATCAAGTTCAAAATATTGAATTTTTCTTTCTTTTTTACTTAACAGACAAATTTTATTTTTTTCAATTGTAAAAATTTCATTAAACAAATAAGAAATTGATTGATGGTTCAATTCTTCTCTTGCATAATAAAATGAAGTTGTGTCTATTTCAGATGGTTCACTTATGAATTTTGCTTCTTTTATTTCAAAAGCATTAAGAACTATTTTATGAGATTTAAAGTAGCTTTCTATTATAAGAGGCATGGTAAAATTTTTATATTATATTTGTATAGTATACAGTATTATTATATTATAGTATTATATATATAGTATTAAGTTAATATATATAATAGTATTATATATAGTATTATTATATTATAGTATTATATATATAGTATTATTATATTTGTATAGTATTATTATATAATAGTATTATATATATAGTATTATTATATTTATATTTGTATTATAACACTTTATATATATTATATTTATATTATAACACTTTATATATATTATATTTATATTATAACACTTTATATATATTATTACCTTTACCTTTATATATAGTATTACCTTTACCTTTATATATATTATATTTATATTTGTATTATATAAAAATTAAAGCATTTATTCTTTATTAAGAGCTCTCTCAGCATTAATCTTATCTGCAAGTTCTCTAAGCATTTTTTGGTTTAGTCCTGGCATGTCAAACCTATTTGGAACTCTTTGATTCTTAATTGGTGTTCTGTGGTTCTTCCTGTTCTGATTACGGTTAGTGTGATTTTTTCTCTTTGCCATTGGGTAAAATTTTTATAAAATATTTATTATAAAAAATTATTATAAAAAATTATTATATAATATTTATTATGAAATATTTTTAACATCATACGGGAATCGAACTCGCTAAACTTTTTAAAAAATTGAATAAAGACCATTGATGAACTATTATTAAAATTTATATTTAAAGATGAGATAAGGTGAAATAAGATAAAAATTTTAGTTATTGATGAATTTAGAATTGTCTAAGTGTAAAACCATACTTAATTTTTGTGGGTGTATGTAGAGCTTATAAGAAAATCAAATAAAAAGATTATATAATAGTTGAAGAATCCAATATTTTATATATATTATATATATTATACTATTTATATTATATTATATTATTTATATTATATATTATATTATATTATTTATATATATTATACTATTTATATTATATATTATATATTATTATTATTTTTTATATATAGACCATATACGACTTAGAACTATATCTTTAAATATTATAATATTTAATCAATAATCGTTTCACCATGCTAGGATTAGTTAATATATACTGTTAATATCCGATTCAGTTGTTCTTACTTATTAAATCATCCCATTCTTTAATTTTAAAAAATATATTTGTTTCTTAAGTTTGATCTTATCACATAGATTTATATTTAGAAAAATAAATCTCAATTGTATTAAAAATTTAAAGATATGATTCTGAACTGATTAAGTTAACCTTTTCAATCAAATAATATGCTAAAAATAAATAATTTAGACTGTAAGTGATATATATACTAATATTTTGTAACTTTATTGTTAGTTAGTGTTGTAAAGATCTACCAACAGAGATAAACCAATTTCATTATTATCTGAATGTTCTATTATTTTTCAGATTCTTACTTATAACATAATATTCAATATATAGTTAAGTCTTCTGGGTGAATAATATTATTTGATACTTTAATATTATAACTAGAGACAAAAAAACAATTTTTATAACATGATTCTATATTTCTGGTATTTATGTATCTTAAATATGATGTTAGTTAGTTATCAACCTTGTATTTTTAAATAAAAAACACTTGATAGAGATAAATTACATTCCTGGCCATGGGTTGAAATTTTAGGGAGAAAATAAATTTAAAAAATCAAAAATCAAAAAATGCAAAATGCAAAAATCAAAATTAAATTAAATTAATAAAGTTCTACATTTTAACTTTTAATTATTCCTATATATAATACACCAAGGTTATATAAATAAGAAAGATGCCTTTATGTTGATCAGACCATACACTAGAAATATCGATTTATTTGCAAAAATTATAATAAATATTTCTCAATTAAAGCGTATTATTGTGATATGAGAGTCATATTTACTGTATCAATAAAATTCTTCACAATACAAAAGTAGTATATAATATAAGAGTTATATGGGCATAAGATTTATGATATCTGCTTTGTTAAAATCTATACAAGCATTTTACCTTACAAGAAAAATAATATAATTATACCTATTATATTTATAGGTAATATATTAAAGACTGATGAGCATAAGAATTTAAATAAGAACAATTATATATTTGATCAATATATATTTAATTAAAATAGTAATGTTTGATCTTTTAAAACTAGAGATAAGAGTGTGAAAATAAATAAAATGCATGTTTTTGAAGAATTATGTCAGATTTAGAAAAACCCGATTTAATATTTATTTTGATATCATTATTAGTATTAATAGTATCATCATTATTAGTATTAATAGTATTATTATATTATTAGTATTAATAGTATTATTATTAGTATTAATAGTATTAATAGTATTATTATATTATTATATTATTAGTATCATCATTATTAATAGTATCATTATTAGTATTAATAGTATTATTATTATTAATAGTATCATTATTAATATTAATAGTATCATCATTATCATTAGTATTATTATATTATATTATATTATTAGTATCATCATTATTAGTATTAATAGTATCATCATCATTATTATTTATATTATCATCATTATTAATAGTATCATTATTAATATATTTATATTTTTGTATAATGTTTTACTATTGATAATAAATTTAAAAACAATTAACAAAGGATGATTATTAAGTGTTAACAATTGCAATAAAATCGAGAACAATAAAACATTAAAAATTGTATTTATTATGAAAAGGTAATATTTATAATTTGAGAAGGGTTGAAATAGTTTAAATACAAAAATAAAAATAAAAAAATATAATATATATATTTTTAATTCAAAAATAAAATTTCTATATAACAAGAGTAACTTATTTCAATTTTATGTACGTATATACTGCTCAGGAGAGATCTTATGTAGATAAATAGACTTGATAGTAGTAAATTTTCAAATAAAAAGATTTTTTAATAAAAGATTATCGGGTATAACCAATACAATAATATAATGGGAAAATGATATTATTATTGATTGTTAATAATAAGTAGAAATAGTATTATAAGTAGAAATAGTGTTATAAGTAGAAATAGTGTTATAAGTATAATAGTATAATAAATAAAATATCTTTCGTTTATTTCTTATTTTTACAACAATCTCATAGCATCAAATATACAAACTAAATCATCAAATAAAACAATTTATTAAATAAAAGCTAGAATAAGAAACAACAATATCTTTAAGTGCTTTGGTAAAAAGATAAAGAATGTATCACATTGACTTAAACTATGCCTAACACAATGTCATAAGTTTTGGTAGTAGCTAAGATTAGCACTATTACTCACACCAACCAGCATATATCTTATAGATCACGATATTACAATCTTCTATGATATTACAATCTTCTATGATATTTTAATTCTCCATTATATTTTAATTCTCTATTATATTTTAATTCTCTATTATATTTCAATTCTCTATGATATTCTACTCAACCTAAACTAGTTCCAGAATAAACTATATCAATTTGAAAAACTATTTTAGTTCAATATTTATATTCTGAACCACATAGAGATCTAGATTCTTCGAAAACCTTTCATTTAAAAAAAATACATGATCACATTATTTTTCAACTCTTATATTAACAAATTTTAAATAGAGAAAAATTGAATTAATTTAATTTCATACCAAAGTCAATAAGATTTAATATTTTTATATATTAATAGTTAATTATAGGTTTTCTCGATCTATTTTTAAGATTACACATCAAGCTTTAAATAAATTATTAAACAAGTTAAATTTTCTATCTATTTTAAACTTTATATATCGACTTATAAATTCTTCGAAAAAAAGTTTTAAACCCTACACATCTATTTTTAAACATTACATATCGGTTGTCAATTCTCTTTTTTGGTAAAATATTTCGAACCAACGTTTAAATATCACCTACCTATTTTTTAAATAATATATTGTTAGTGGTATATATTACATTAAAAATATAAACAAATCATACCAGAATATATTGATGACTCTAATTATTCTAAAATTCTAAATCAGAACATTTTATCAAGCTGATTTAATTACACTAAGTCGAATATATATATATTTCTATGATTGTTCACCGCCGTTAAGTTTCACGTCAATATTATAAGCATCTTTTAGATCATTTACAAAACATAGATTTCTTTATTGCTTGTATGGTTAATATGAGAAAATACGTTTATTCAAGAATAGTTTTTTTTTTTGCAATTGACCTATCCAAATAACTGAGCATCTTTTAGATCATTTACAAAACAAAGACTTCTTTAATCCTTGTATGGTTAATATGAGAAAATACATTTATTCAAGAATAGTTTTTTTTCAATTGATTTATCCAAATAACTGAGCATCTTTCTAAAATAACCATCACAATCCCAGAAATTATATGATTAAATCCGTTGGTAATTAATCCCTTAAGCTCTATCTCATTTAAATCCTTGCCTCTCAGAAAATAATAGGGTTAAGAAAACGTGAATAAGAAGGTAGGTATACTAGCTCTAGTACCTCTAGTGCTATAACATCTTCTAAGCCTTTCCTAGTAATGAATCCTTATATTATCTAAAATGGCTTTGAAACACCATTGATAAAACACTTATCTCTAAGTGCAACGAGGCAGGTCCTAAAAACTTCACCACTAAACGCTTTGTATGCCATTAAAGAATGTTTCGTGTTTATTCATAGCGGCAAATACCGAAATATTCCTAGATCTAGCTTTGAAACATCTACATAGGCAAATTTTCTTACCGAGAATCTTCTATGTTTAGGTTTTCTGTTGTCAGAAAACCCTATTTCATCAATAAAGACAAGGTTTTTGATCGTGAGTTAGAAGTAGTTTTTTAAAACTTGCAGCATAGACTGATCTTTTTCTTTAGAACTTTCACAGTTTCTCTTCTCAGGAACCAAGGTTATCTGTTTAAGGGTATAGTGAAATCTTTTAAGATACTTGTAGCATAGACTGATCTTTTTTTAAAACTTTCACAGTTTCTCTTCTCAGGAACCAATGTTATTTGTTTAAGGGTATAGTGAAATCTTTTAAGATACTTGCAGTATAGACTGATCTTTTTTCTTTAGAACTTTTACAGTTTCTCTTCTCAGGAACTAAGGTTATCTGTTTAAGGGTATAGTGAAATCTTTTAAGATACTTGTAGCATAGACTGATTTTTTCTTTAAAACTATCACAGTTTCTCTTCTCAGGAACCAATATTATTTGTTTAAGGGTATAGTGAAATCTTTTAAAATACTTGTAGCATAGACTGATCTTTTTCTTTAGAACTTTCACAGTTTCTCTTCTCAGGAACTAAAGTTATCTGTTTAAGGGTATAGTGAAATCTTTTAAGATACTTGTTTAAGTTTGAAATTCCTAATGATATACCAAAAAATTCAATTACTCGCCTTCTTAATTCTTTTAAAGTCAAAAGTGGATTAACATCAATCCGAGATTAAACTATATATACTTGATAAGAAGTTTAATTTTGACCATCTATCACCATTTTTGCACTTTAAGGTTATTTCTTTTGTGTGAAGATATATAATCGCAATATTTCCTACATTATGATACGAAAAAAATTAATTCCTTAGCGATTTTTCTATAGGTTTTACCCTCTATAACCTTCTCAGGTATTCTCTTTTTGTCAATTAGACTAGTTGTTTTATCTTGCCACTGTTTCACACTTGTCATTTTTTAGTGAATTAGAAATTTAACCTTTATTTTTATTTGAAAATATACATTATTTTTATGGGAGAGATTTAAATTGTTATATATAATATATTATTTTGTCATGTGTGCTATTTTTTTACAAATAAACTATGTTATGCATAATATTTAACTATTGTTGTTTTTAATAGATATATGACTATTTCTACATATAATTTTTAATTATATTGTGTTATATTTAAAAAATTGGTAAGTAATATTTAAGCGTGATTTGAAATGTTTAAAGCCTGATGTGAACGATTCAAAAAAATGATATGAAATATTTTACCAAAAAAAGATTGACAGATGATACGGAATGTTTCAAAATAGATGTGTATGATTTAAAAAATTTAAAAGTTGATATATAAAATTTTAAATTGGATAGAAAATTTTACTAAAATAAACTTGATGTACAATCTAAAAAAAATTAGGTATTTAATATTTAAAACGTAGATAGAAAAAATTTATATTATTTACCTTTTGAAATATATATGAGGTTCAAAATAAGTATTGATATGATATAATATCAAATCTCTATCAAACACAGATTACAAGAATTAATATTTCATGATTTTAAAAAAATTAAATATTTAATTATCATGTCATATATCATTTTTTAACAGCATAAATAACCTTAAAACATTAATAACCAAAAAAGGAAATAATAATTAATTTTTAAATATCTTTCAATTTAATAAAAAAATATTATTATAAAATAACCATGTTTTATATTTTCTATTTAATTATAAGTGCAATAACAATTAATGATATTATAATAACAACAGAAGAGTTAAAGAAGCTACACAGTACTTATTTAAAAAAGAATGATTATCTTCATAATCATTTACTTAATACTACCACTGATATTCAAAAATTAAAAGGATATCAATTTTGTCACTTTATTAATATTATTGATCAAATTAAAGAAAGCAAAGAATCATTTACTGACGAATCAATACAAATTATTCAATATTTTGAAAAAATAACCGAAAATAATTTTAATTTATATTATAATTATGAAGAGGCGAGATCTAAAATAATAATTTATGATAATTTATTAAAAAAATATAATGATGAATTGATTGAGTTGATGGAAGACTGTAAAACAGAAATAATTAAATCATTTCTTAGTTAGATTATGTTTTTGGTTATATAAAATATTTTAGTACAATATGAGAGTTGTAAAAGATATAAAAACTAAGATTTTAATTTTTATAATACTAAAATAGAATATTATTAAAAAGGAAGTTCGGTTCTGTTTCAAGGGACTCTTGTATATAACTAAGATTTTAATTTTTATAATACTAAAATAGAATATTATTAAAAAGGAAGCTCAGTTCTGTTTCAAGGGACTCCTTTATAAAATTTTTATATTTTTTAATAGTTCCAAAAATACCGAAACAAAGATAAATCAAATGGTATTTAAAATATTCTTATTTGAAAAAAATAGAAGGTTATTATAACACCATCACAACTTATATCTTTTATATAAGAAACTTTTAATTTTTAATAATATATACAGTATTTATTACAAAAATTGTATTTATAACTTATAAAATATTTTATTAGAGATAAAATAATTGCTTTTACTTGAGGTATAAAGAAATAACTGTTTTTTACTTATTAGTACTGTGTCAGATCCTGGTCAGAAAATATTAAGATAAAGCCACAATAAACAAGAAATAACAAATGTTCTCAGATAGTAACAATTTACAAAAATACTTTTTAATAAAATAAAGGTTTAAATATAACACCCTTATAATTCGCAATTATCTCAATATTAAAAAAATTTCAAGGGTTATAAAGATGTGATATATTATAATAGTATAGAGTATTATTGTAATATGAATCATCATATAAACAATAAATGACAATTCTGGTAGCGAAGAGCATCTATATTGATTAATAGAAACCATTCTGTATCGTAAGTTAAGCACAGTGGTAAAGTTATGGTTTCAAATAATGTTTGGAAAGTAATACACTGCTTTGCAAAAAAAAATGTAGCACCCCAAAAAAATGAAAATCTTGTGCTAGATAAAACTAGATATAAGGAAATATATAATAAAACAAACTCTTTAAATGCATATATATTCTTTTGTTTTTTCAATTTTTCTAATATGAATTCTAAATATAATATTTAGTGTAAACATGTTTGCAAAAAAAAAGTAGCACTTTGAAATTTATTAATTAACATTTCTTCTTTTAGCTCATTAAATAGCCAAAGCACTTTTTTGAAAGCTCAAATCAAAATGCCTCACCATTTCATGATCCATATTATTCCATATTTAAAGATTTTATCTTTTAATTCACCTTTCTTCAAAAACCTAAAACCTCTTAATTTTCGCTTTATATATGCTTAAATATGTTCATAAGGGTTTAGATCGGGTTATTTTAGTAGCCTTTTAATTTAATACTGATTTTTAGAATTAATCACTGTTTGAACTGACTTTTATTGTGACAAGGTGCATTGTCTTGCTGGAAAATATAAACCTACAATCCTATCATTAATGCAGATTCTATGAGATTTTGAGCAATAAGTTGTTTATACGCAGCAGCGTCATTATTTCGATTAATAAATACAAATCTATCTACCATTTATGGTGATATGCAGTTCCATACTATTACTGACCCACCACCATGCTTTACTGATGGTAAAATATACTTTAAAAAAACCATTCCTATTTCTTAGTCGCACCAAACAAGAATTATCTGGCTGATAAAATCTAAATCAACATTCATCAGAAAAAATAAATGATTCAAGCTCATCTTTTAAAAATTCTAAAAATTCATTATTTATTTTTTCATATAATAATGTTCTTCTTACTTAATAATGGCTTAATAACAAGAATAAATGTGTTGATACTTTATTTATAGCTTCTTTATATATTTTAATATAGATACATTGATATTTCATTGCTTTAACAAGTGTTTTTCATTTATGATAAAGTGATAAATAGATTTTTATCACTTTATAAAAATACATTGATAAAGAATTGAGCGTCATATATCGTCCAGATCACGTTCTTCGATAAATTGAATTGTTGTTTTTCTATTTATTATTGATGTTTTGCACTGTTCTGCGCGAAATATTGTGTTTTAAAGAGATAGAATTTTGAGTTAAACCATTTATTATTTATTAAATCACTAATAACATTGAATTTTTGCTTTTCTAAAAGATGTTTTGACATGGATTATTCGTTAAATATATTTTTATTATAAAAACAGATTCAAGATTTAGGGTGCTACTTTTTTTTGCAAACATGTTTGCACTAAGTATTATATTTAGAAATCATATTGAAATATTGAAAAAAAGAATATATATGCATTTAAAGAGTTTATTTTATTATATATATTTTTCTATCTAGTTTTATCTAGCACAAGATTTTCATTTTTGGGGTGCTACTTTTTTTGCAAAACAGTGTATATCAAAATAATATAAATTTCAACAGGTAACACAAGACTAAATATTAAAATTTCACTGGTTTGAATAGGTATACAGTATTAAAAATAATAAATAATTTTTTTGTATTAATACCACTTACAGTTTTTAGTAATGATAAGTTAGGGCCAGAAGGAAATATTGTACAGTTGATTAAACGATATAAAACTACAGTGTAAATCATGTTGTGGTGATCAGCCTTGAAATTTAGTGATTCTATTTGTATAATTAAATTTGAAGAAAAAATCACAGGGGTTTATGCCAGCTTAATCTTTGATAATAAAGCCTCAACTATTCTACCAATAATGAATTTTCAGGTTATGAGAAAGTAGTACTTTTTATACTGATAAAGCTTCGTGTTATAGGTATCTAACTAAAAATGGAATTAATAAAATACTTTACCACAAATATAATTTTATTGATAATATTACAGGTTTCATACTCATACATAGAATCATTTAACAATCAAATTAAACGTTCTAAAAATAGATAATGAGTTAAACATTTTAATTCGACAAAAAATGTGATCAAAATTTATTAGTTTGGCAAATAAATCAAATATTTTTGATATTTCAGGTCTTATAATAAAAAAGATTAAAATATATATATTATAAACACTTTAGATCATTAGTAATTTTTTAAACATTTTGGTAAAAATTAATAAAAACGTGTTAAAAATGTGTTTGCAAAATTTTAACCCAAATAAAATCATCAGTAAATATAAATTTTTCGTTTTTGATTTCCGCCTTAAGCTTTGCCTAAGATACACAAATATTTTGTGTATGAGCAAGTACGATAGATCAACAAAACCGATACCATGATTAATAGTATCATACGAAAAAAATAGTCTTTGATTTATTCTTGAAAACGAAAGATAATACCTTCATTATATACTCTTTGAATTTTAGGAAATAAAGACAATAGAATAGCATTTCTGTCTTGAACATACTCAAAGTAATTTTAGAAGATGTATCTAAAAAACCAAAGATTTAAATATCATTTTATTAACCTATTCTACTATTCCTTATTTTCAAGTTAACTTTTATCAATTTAACATAACATGTTTCTACCACCCAATCTAAAAGATTTAAATAAAAAATAAACATTAAAAAAATTCTTTTTATTATTTTTATTAAGAAAAATATTAGAAATATTAATACCATTTATTTAAAAATTAAAAATTTCAAAATCATAATAATGTTAAATTATAAATTTTCAAAAAATTATCTATACAAATAGGAAAAAAAATTCATTTATTTTATTCTATGTTTTTTATATTTTTTCATCAATATGTCACAATTTAAAAAAATTTGGAAAATTAGTCAATGAAAACAGTTATACAGTAGATCCAATTTTTAAAAATCGATGTTAAACTATCCGTGTCATACACATGGCATAATCTCATTATTAAAAATAATACCATGATTATAAAAATGTTACCAATGATCCCAATTTTTACTACAATGCCCTAATTTAATATTTTTGCTTAAGTTTTGGCTTATTATCGAAGCCTCAATTTCTGTATCAACTAACGCATTGACCTTTGTTCTATTGAAAACAAATTCTTAAAAATATAATTTAAATATAACTATTATACTTGAAATATTTCTTTAATAATGATTCTTTTTATCAGCAATCAAATTTTAAAATCTAAAATATTAGAAGGCTGGGTTTGCAATTACATTTTTGAAATATTTCATTATTATATGTTAAGTCTTATCACAATAGAAGCAATTTTTCCTTAACCCTTACTTCCCAACTGTTAGCGGTGATGAAATCTTTATACTATTAAATAAATCCCTAATTCACCACAATAATGTATTTTGTAAATGTTATCAAAGCTTATGACAGTATTATTGTTTACAATCGCTTATGTCAACTAGAATAGAATATATCTATTGCAGTTCTAGCAATAATAAATTACAAATATCTTATAATTTTTGTAAGATTTTATCCTATCGAGAAAACAAATAAAATTATCCTTCTCTTGCCTTACATCTTTTCTTGCTCTTGTATTAACTTCGAGCAGCCTGGTATTTCAACAAACTAAACATTTATCAAATCAATATTAATTGCCATTTCCAACTACCCACTTGTAGGCTTCTTTCCCCATATCATTTTTAAAAACAAAATGGAATATTTTTATGAACACACATTATGTTTATGATTTCAGTAAATTTCTTCATAAACTGAATTAGTCTCTCCCATGCACTATTTGAGAAAACTAACCCAAATACAAAATTATGATCACCATTTACCGCTGTTGCCATATTATTGTTGCAACTAAAACTAAACTGTTTATTTAACTCATTTCAGTATTCATTCCAAGTAAGAGTCTTTATATACTCCACAAAGTTTTTGAGATATCATCATTAATTAATTTTGATCAGTTAGTAACCATGTCTTGCATAAGAAAATCATTAGTATATACTTACTGATCACAAAAATGATATTTATTTTATCTCAATGAATTTACAAATATTACTGATTACAACAAAAAGAAGAAATAGTATCTTATCAAATCATAATGTTTTATGACTTAATAACTAACCTTAAAGAAAGAATTTATAAAATATCAATTGTATATAATTCCAATAAAGAAATTTATATTGATCCTGAAATACTAGAGAGATTCGGAAAAAGTATTTTGTGCTTTGATAAAATGAATATATTTGATTTAATAATGTTTTATACGAATATTTAACAAAAATGAGTATTGATAAAGAATCTTTATGAGTTAAAAAGAAATTAAGCATTATAAACCTGGTTGACTTATAATAAAACATATAAGATGAATAAACGGTTTATTGTCTAATTCGCTATGGTTAATATTTCAAATATACCAAACTTGTTTCAATTCCATATTGCGAATATTATATATTTGAAAATATTAAAAAATACATGAAGTTGTAAAAATTAAAATTGTAGAAATAGAAGTGAATATTTTTGAATTAAAACGTTATTTTGATGCCTTCACTTGTTACATTATATTTATACTTATTGTATAAATACAATTTTTTCGAAACAAGTAAGAAATGGTATTGTAACAAAGTTTAGTTCTAACAAGATATTGATAAAAAATAATAACTAAATTTATTGAAAGATATCCAACACAATTTCTATTTTCAAAATTTTATTTTAGGTGGTTTATATTTTATAGTTGAAGTTGATGAAATCGTGCTTAATTTGAAAGTTAAGGGCCATATGGCTAGAGCACTAGTAAACAATATTGATAATATCTGTATTATATATAGAGATGGAGAAAACATATAACCTATACAATTGATTTTATTTAATATAAAACAATACCATTATACTTATTTTATAAATATCCTGTGTAGAAAGTTCAATTTAGATTGATAAGCATAAGAGTTATTCTGGTTTAAGTAAGAACAATTGGATCTATTATAAGTTATTTATATAGATTTATATATTCAAATCTCAGTATCAATACAGAGAGCGTTTACCTATGAAATTTAATTTGTAAATATCTAAAAAATAACAATTATGGTATTATTATGAAAAGAAGAAAATTATAAATGACATCTATAGTTTGATTCCTATAATAAATAAGTGGTTTATATGCGTAATAATTCACTAAATAGCATTTGTTTGCTCTATAACAAATTATATCAGTTTAAAAATAACCATCCAAACAAACAGTTTTTAAAATATCAATATATCCATAAAAAATTTCTTTTTTTATTAATTCTAAAATATACCATGATCTGCTAAATTAAGGGTGCTAATTTTATTTAAAAACTTATAAAATTAATGTAATATTCTTATAACCATATAATGATCTTGGTTGTTTGGTGTGATTTGCTGAATCTGTTTATTATAGAGCAAAAGTTATTAAGAATCATGATGTTCCATTATATTGCAGGTACATAAACTTGATTTTTAAAATTTTATTAAACTTGATCATGATAGGGGTGCAGCTACCCCATTACATATTTACAAAATATGTAAAGAGATAAAATGATAAAAGTTTAATTTTACAAATTTTCTAATAAATATTTTTTTAATAACGGTAATCGTAATTTTAATATTGTGAATTTTATTAATGATGTTCATCCTCAAAAATTATGTTTTATTTAAAAGAAGAATAAAATTATAGAGATTTTTAAAAAGTTGTGAGTGTTTTACACAAAGTTGTGAAAGTTTTACAAAAAGTAAGGAGTTTTTATTTAAAAATTTAAGAGATGAAAAATTGTGTCCTCAAGAAAATGATTATAAATAAAATAGAACACGAAAAAAACTTTTTAATAAAAAAAATTAATATATATCAGTTAAAATAAAATTTGAGAAGATTTAAAATAAAAAAAACAAAATTAATAAAGTTAAAAGTTGAATCAAAAGTTGTTTCACTATGCTAAGATTGTTATAAATATGTTAAATTTGCTTTTTAATATTCTTTAAACTCGTTTCTACTTATTAAATCAAACCCCTCTTTAGATTTTAAAAGTGGTTTTTTTTCGTTCTTAAACTTAATCATACCACATAGTTTTTACATTTAGAAAAGAATTCTAAATGTGTTTAAAAACGAGGAATAGGGGGTCAAAGATAAACATTCGTTTCGGCTTGTGTTGATTTTTTAAAGGACTCCAGAGGTTTTATAGATTCGAGCATTATCCAGAATTTAAAGATTTGATTTTAACTGAATAAATTAAGCTTTCTAATCAAACACTCAATAAAGTCACAAAACCTTAAACTATCATATGCACCTATATTGTGCTCAAAATAAATCAACCCATTTTGACTGTAAGCTGCACATATACTGACATTTTGTAAGCTTTTATTTGGAATTCTAGTAACTGGTGTTGTACCTCGTAAAGAACTGCCTCTAATAATCCTCAGGGATAGGCTAAAGCCAATTTCATCTAGAAAGACAACATTGTTATATGAGAATTCAAATGTTTTATTTTTAACTCTCTGGCATAATCAATTCTTTTTTGGATGGTTTCTTGTGAATTTCTAATATAGCAACTTTTACCATATTCTTCAGTGTATAGTGTAAATCTTCTAAAGTCTAGTGAATAGCGGCATTCAATACTAAAACACCATATTGGCTATTAAATCTAACTTTAAACCCTCTCAGCGTGATTTCTGCATTTTCTTTAACACAACTTTTGATAAATTCAATTTGCTTATCGGACAAAATCTTTCTCTGGCCACAGTTTTTATAACATGATTCCACCTGTCCAGTATCCTTGTATTTTTTAATAATATTATGCACTGTAGTGTAATGGATTGAAAAAGAATGTGAGATGTCAGCTATCACAGTATCAGCCTTGTATTTTTTAATTTTCAAGCGCCTGATTTCAAATGAAATTACTTTCCTGGCCAAGTTTTTAAAATTTTATGTATGAAAATAAAAACGATTTCAACATATTTATAGATTAAAAATCAAAATATTATAAATCTTTATTATTTTATGTGTTTGTTGTATTTTTTATTTTTATATTTTATTTTTTATAAATAGTTTCTTTATATTATCATATACAAATTATATTAAGTTTTATATAATCTCTTAACTTTTTGTAAAACTTTACTAACTTTTATGAAACTTCTACAACTTTTTGTAAAAACCCTATATAACGAATTCTTGTACTATTTTGCTGGAACGTAATCTCATGATTCTTCAATATATTTAAAAAGTGTCTACATTAGTTATCAAGTTCCAACTTGCATCCTTAATTTTGTGAGTTTTTTACTGTGCAGTATATATCTTCATCAATAAGGAATAATCTTACATTTTCTACTACAAACTGGTTTCAGGGTGTGAAAAAGTTTATAAGTGTTCTATATGGTTCTAATCTGGTCGCAAGTAGGTTCTACCTTGTTATAAATCAAAACGAGATAGCTTTTACAGTTGTAGGTGTAGATTCTAAAATAGAATTATATTAAATTTGTTCCAAATAACCAAGTCTCAATTTTTTTATTAAATTTTTTTTTATCTTAAGATTCTATCAATATTTTAAAAATTTGTAATTATTATTAGATTAAGTAATGTTTTTGTTTCAATATCTTAACAAGGTGAAAAATAAGACAATTAATTTATAACTTAAATAATTGACATCTAAAAATAAAATTTAAATTATCATATCTTGATGCCAATTTCAAATATTTAATAAATAATTATTAATTTTTTTTGACAGGTAAAAATATAAAAAAATTTAAAAATTTTATTTCCATGTTGCTTTTAGACTTAATAAAATGCACAGAAGATATTTCTGATTCTAATTCTGATATAGGCTTAGATTTATTTAGTTCTAATGAGTTGCTAAGTAATACCAGTTTTATATTAACAAAATGGAACAGCCATTTTATAACATCAATTGAAAAAAATGATTTTAATACTTATGAGCTATCAGAAAATGACCGAATACGGTTAAAACAATTTTTGGAAGATTTTTCTCTATATCCAAATGATCAATTTGATTTTAACAAGCTTAAAACTGATATTGAGAATTTTGTAAATACAAATTCTATGAATGTTAATTCAAGAAAATTTATCAATAGTTGCATTTATTATTCAATTTTAAATAATAATAAAAGCCCGTTTTATTTACTTCATAAATTGATAAAAAATGGAATTATAATGATGTATTATTTAATCGAAACGCAATTTTTAATACAAAATATTAAGTCAAAATTCATCGAAATTGACATTATTTTGGATAAAATTTCTACACCTATTGAAGTATTACTTTCAAATAGTAAAATTAATGAACTTAGTGAAGAAATTATTATTTTTTTAAATTTTTATAATGAAAATATAAATAATTTTTCAAATAGTTTGTTATGTGAATTTGATTAAACCTTTATTTTGAAAATTTATGATTTTTTTAATTGTTAAATAGAAATTATCAATATTATATTTAAATTAAATAATATATTGTAAGGGGTACCAGGCCCTTATCTTCCTAGTCATGTTTATCATCTGTCGTTATGCACTATTCCTCTATAGGGTATCACACTTAAATTGTTTTCACGTCTTCTTAGAGATAGTAATGTCAGCCATAATTCAATATATCTCATTCTAGTTCACAAGATATAAGTTTAAAGCTATTGTGATATTAAAACTATTAGGTGATGATATTACAAGAGAGGATAACACGTATATACCATTAGAATGTTGTTGATTTAGACAATCACAAATTTTATTCTAAAGGAACAGGTAGGTTGGAGTCTTTAAAGATCACTGAGTAGGGAATAGATCTGTATTATTTAACATTTATTAAAAATTTGAAACAGAATCTAGCAAATTCAAAATGTAACAGAAATACATTTAAATATAGTTTAAGATGTCAAAGTCAATAAAAGAGAATAAACAGGTCAATTTTATTGATAAGTTTCTTGTGTTTGTATAATACAAATCAATTTTAGCAAGTATAAAATAAATTGTCAAGGATGTAAAATTTCTCATTATAAGAAAATTTGTTATTTTAAATGTACCACAAGCACGACTATACGAAAATTTAATATTTTAATATAATTGATTAAAATTATATTCTAAAACAAGAAAATTGATAAAAAAATTTTGAAATTTAAAATAATGTAATGGTTGTTTCCTTAATAATCAAGAACAATTAATAGAAAGATTCAGAATATAAAATGTCTAAACTATACTTTACACTTTATAAAAATCTTGGGACTCTTTTTTATTTTCTGTTTTTTGAAAATTTTACTATAAGGTATCATAAAAATTAAACTAACTATACTAACTAAACTTTAAAACTAACTCTAACTCAATAAACTAAATAAACTATCTAAATTAAATAAATTTCAAAAACTTAATAAACTAATATAAGACTAAGACTATAAATTTAATGAAATATATTCGAAATAATTATTTATCCCTCTGAAGTACTATTACTTTTAGTTTTTACATAAGATACATATTCTTTAATAAATGATTCTAAATTTCCTAGCATAACACCTCTTCTTGATCTTATTTCAAGCTTCAACCTTGACCAAACACTTTCAATCGAATTTGTATAAAATCCTTCTACATTTACGTATCCTTGATTATGATTAACTACCATATGTGTACAATTGTTTCTAGCAATTGCTTGAACATATGATGAAAACATCTGATTTTATCAGCGCTTCTTCTCCTACATCTTCCCTTATAAAACTATAATTCTATAGATCTATCTGGAAGAACACCAAGCATAATTTCATAGTTTGCTCAGAAATAATGCCTATCACTCATTTAGTACCTCTGATGTAGCTTGTTTCGGAAGTAGGATTATAGATTGTCCTACGTCTACAACACGCTGTTTCATCTATTTGGTAGCTATGATTTTTCCTTGGTAGCAATCTGTTATCATTAATATACGCATTAAATATCAGTATAATTGTCTTTTTAATATATATCGTTTTTTAAAACTTACTGAATATAACGGCTTGATAATTCTTGCTACCAAGACAATAATAAAAAATTCCAATTAAAATCTTATGTATTGGAACATTAGGCAATGTTACACTGACATATTTATAAATAGACATGCTTTTTATACATGATTTACACCGAATTGTATATCCACTTATTGTTTTCTTTTCTTTTTATATTTTGTTTGTATTGGTATTGCAAATATCACAATACATTTCGTCTCTTATTTTCCCAATTCTTTTAAGGAATTTAATTGTTCTGTTCTCAATGAAGAATATTTTATAATTCTCGTAAAAAACTTCTGAAATATTGTCTCTTACCATTTTGTAGCTTTCCTTTCTATCTTCCGTTTTTTATTTTTTAATTTTTTTAAAAAAACAGAAAATAGAAAGCAGACCCAAAATCTTTATTAAGAAATTATGTATTCAAGAAGAATCGCTACAATTGCTTTTTTTTTGTATAAAATTCTATATTTTTTAAAAAAGTTTAATAATATAATGTTAGTAATATAATAATATAATAATAAATGATATAATAATATTAGATAGTAATATTATAATATTAATATGATGATTATTACTCTCAAAAAAATGACAAATCAAATAATTTTTAGAAAATCAAAAACAAAATGTTAGTTATATTTTGATAAAATCATATTCGCTTATAAAGAGAAGGCATTATTTGTCAAATAGGTAATTACATATTCAAGTATAAACAAAATAATTTGAAATAAAATATGAATTTTGGTATTTGTAATACTTCTTTAAGCCCTTGCAATTGATTATGAATTTGTTCAGAATTAAAATATTTCCACCCAATAATCAATATTTTAGAGTGATTAATGCTAAATCTTTAAAATTTAATCATTGAACCTTAAACGACACGGTGTAACAACTCTTGACAATTATTTTACGTAAATGGGTTTGTTCTTAATAATTTTATATAAATTTCTTTGTTATCTCTCTTGGTATAAATTAAAGAACCTACTAAAATTCTATAGATAGTATAAGTATGATCTTCTATATATCTAACAAAGTATTTTACTATTGATAAATTATATTTACTTAAAAACAATTGTAAATATTAAACCTAATACAAATGGATATTATTTTTCTCCTTACCAACCAATGATAATTATAATTTTTATTTGCTTTTTCCAATATTTTATGGAGAATTTTTAAAAATTATATTTTTAGGTTTTTTATATTTCATTCTCTTAAATGATGTTGGTGTTATGTTTGATAATAAATCGTCCCTTTTCAATAATTTATATAAATATTGCTTTTTTTCATTTTGATCTGAAATAAGCTTATATTAAAACCAACATCTCATCAATTTAAAGTTGTTCTGTTCTAAGACTGATCCAAGTTTGAAGAATTAATAGAAAAGTCAAAAATACATTTTTATTATGAAAATATGTTAAATTCTATTTCTTATTGATAATTGTAATTCTATTGATTAAAATTTTTAAATTATTCTGATATTCCATTTAAAAGCTTTGATGATTATTGATCGTGTGACTGGATCCTTGAATTTTAATTTTTAGAATGGAAAACAAATTAAGCAATATTTGAAATAAATAATTATATTATCAATAGTAAATAATATATTTATTGTTCAAATTCTTTATTTAGTTTCATAAACCAGAAGTAAAAATTGCAATCTTTATTCAAACTTGTAGCATTTTTGTAATAATAAAAACATTTTTTTATTTTTCAAGTATTGTGGGGTTTTATATTTTTGATGTAAAACCCTTTTTTCTTTGTCAAATGAATATATAAACTTGTTTCATCAGAATAAAAATATTTATAATTTTTTCTTTTACGAGATTTGATCACAAAATTTTATTTTTAAACTTATTATGTATTTTTCTTAAATACTTTATTCAACAATTGGAAACTTATAAAATTTAATATTTTCTGCAACATTAAACGTAGATTGTTAAAAAAAAATATTAATTTAAATTATAAAAATTAATAAATCAATTAATTAAATTAGTTTTAAGTATAAAGAGTGAATTATACAACAAAATATAAATATTTCATAAATTTTTAGTTATTTTAAAGTAAAAATACTGATCTTAGTGTTTTTAAATAAAATTCATAAAATTGCCTTTTCATATCGTGTGATTTCCTCTGATTATTCTTTATTTAATTATATCTCTTATTTGATCATTTTAAGTAAAAAAATAATTGCAAGCCACCTCTTATCAACAGGCTTAGTTGAATTTATTTTTAGACAATTAAATTCTCTAAGTGTGTCAGATTGGCTGTATAATCTAGAACATAAAATAATTAATTATGTTATGAGTATCTTGATATCACTTTAAGAACTATTTATTCTTTTCTTAAAATTGATACAATCACTTTTATAAATAAAAAATATATTGATTATCTCCAACTAATTGTAAATTGTAATTTATTATATAAAGAGACTAACTAACATTTAATTGAAATATTTATTTACTAATTGATGTGAATTGTTTAAAATTGGATCTGGAAATCTATATTATAAATTTAACGGATACCCCATTTCTTTAAAGATGATAAACCACCACAACAATAAACGGTAAAATTAAGTTTTTATTTTACTCTTAGCTTATTAATAGTAGAAAGTATTTTTGAATGTTTACAGATTTAATTGTAAAATTATACTTTTTGTAATTATTTGAAAGCATTTTTGAGTTTACAGATTTAAATCAAAAATTATACTTTTTGTAATTATTTGGTATTTTTTCTTACCCGTGTGAAGATAAATAATAAATCAAAACTAATATTTTTAATAAATATTTCATAAATTTATTTAATCATAAGAATATAAACAAATATTTTCATTTTTGGAGAAATTATCTTTCCTAGAAACAATAAAAGTAAATAAATCGATAATTTCAGTGTAAAGTTCGTATTTAAACTTATTTGATAGAATTGAATTGATCGATTTTGTAATTTTATTCAATTGAAGATCAATTTCATCAAATTTTAAAATTAAATTTATTTGATCAAAATCTTTATTTTTTAAATCAAACATAGACAAACATTCTTTTATTTGACAATTAAGAATGAAAATAGGACTTTTGTAATTAATAAGAATTGAATGAAACAAACAACTTTGAAGAAAATGAAGACTGTGATATGGTGAAATGAAAGTGAAATGATTTTTTATAAATATTTTAATTTTGACTTCCAATTCATAAAGATTGGTATTAAAATTATCATTTAAATATAAATCATCTCCTTCTAAAAGAAATTTTAAAGAATTATAATTTTCTTCCGTCAAATTAAATTGATTAATGTTATTTAGCTTAATTGATTTTATAAATTGAGCATTCCACCTATAACATTTATCATATGCACAATAAACTTTATTACATTCATTATTATTAAACTTATCCTCATTAAAATTACATCTATAAAAGTCTTGTGTTGATAATATAAAAGATTGAAATAACATGGTTAAAATTTTATTTTAAAATTACATATAAAGATAAAATAATAATTCAATTAATCAATATACTTGCTTAGATATAACTTAAAAATACATAAACACTTTGAACCTACTTACAACACTATCTACTCATATACATGTTTTCTATAAAGAATATTAAATATCAGTCAACTTCAAAAGAAGAAAAACCGAACCTACAAATAACATTAATTAAAATAGAATGTAAAAGGAATAAAAAGCAGAGATAAAGACAATACACCATTCATGTATTGTAACAGTGCAAAAAATTTGATTGTCATGCTATCTTAAATCTTATTCGATGATGACAGTAAAAATTTAAAGACACAATAATATATTTTAGCTCGATTACGCACACCAACCGCCTCGCCATTTCTTTTAATAAGAAAAGATGCCTGTCTTCAATAACAAACTAATTATAAGATTAGTTATTTATTATCACTACACCTTGCTTTAGCCTCTAGTAGGGTCTCAACTGTTATAGTTATTGTTCCAACATTATCACTCTGTACCACATAAAGGCCTAGACTTGTGCAGAACACGAGTTATGAATATTCTAATTAATTACATGTTGTAGTTAAGATGATTTAATACTTAACTTATATTGATATTGATATAATTTGTGTTATTATTATAATTATCAAAGTCAAGTATTAAAAGAGTAACACCCTGGTGAGGATTAGTAACGAACATACAAACGAGATAATTTCGATCAAATGTTACAACATTACAAATAAAGAAAAAACATCAAATATAAATATTATGACATATATCATTATTTAAAAAAATTAAATTTTTATACCCAAATGAATTATTTTATATTTTTTGCTTCATCATATTATATTAGTTTATTCAAAAATATAAGAAAAGGTAAAACTGAGGTTGTAATTGATAAAAACAAGTTTATTGAAAGTCTAATTTATAGAGAATATCAATTAGGATGTTTTTTAAACGAATTTAACAATGTTTCAAATACTTTTATTAACGATTTGAAATGTAGATCAAGGGATTACAATGATGAAACTTTATTTCATATTTATCATATCACAGAAAATTATCTTAATAATATAAATATAATTTATAGTTGTTTAAGAAATCAAATCTATTACATAAAAAGAGATTTTAATCCAAATAATTTATTTGGAATAGCTTTAAATGATATTCAAAACAATATTGAATGCAGGAATAAACTTTCTGAAATAAGATGGTCCTTTGTGAATAATTTTAATCACTATCTTTCAATTTGTAAAAACCCAAAAACACGTTATTATGCCATTGTTTGTTATAATGAACTTATTTATGTTGAAAAGCTTTCAAATATTTATTTAAATAAATTATTTTAGTAAATTTTATATTTTCGATTTTTGACATTATTTTTCTATTTTGATTGCTACAATATGTTAAACATAAAAGATTCACTTTTTATATTTCCTGAAAGAATAAAAATAATAATTATTTATAAACAGACACTTAAAGATAAACATCATGTAATTATCAGTTTACATAAAATGATACACTCTTAGATAGTGATAGCAAGTATTTAAATTAAATAACCAGTAAATAATTGCCCCTTATTCAATACTATATGCACACAAGAGAGGTTATATATTTGAGATTAGGCTGTATATCATGCCTATAAGAAAATTGGGCTGTAGCACATTAACAGGTTCATGAGAAATTAAAAGGTTTTGAAATTTTAAATAGAAATATGATTTAAATATATTATAAACTATTATATTATAAAATGATCACCTTTTAGTTAGATTATAGTTAATTTTTTGAATAAGTATTACCTTTTGAAAATAGAATTACTAAACTTTAATCAATAAAGATTCTATTATAATTTAAAATTTGAAAAATAAAATTTTTGAAATCTAATATTACATTTTTTCTTCTGAAAACAAATTCAATAGGATATAACTTGATAAGATTTTTTTTCATATAGTTTTTCTTGATAAGATTTTATTGTTTTGTGGTGAAGTAAAGTTTTTTGAATAATAGTTAAATGTATCTTATTCATGAAAAACAACATTATGATGCGACTGATCAATTATGATTTGAGTATTTTCAGAAAATAGTTTTAAATTTCTTTATCTCGTTTTCAACTGTTAAAAACTTACACTTAATCAACCAATTGACTATTATTATATTTTCTTTGGTTGAAGTGAAGCAATGTTCAGTCAAGAAAAATCTATCTAAAATATGTATATATGAAATTTCTATTCTGAAATTGAAGATTTTTTTAATAAAATTTAAAAACATAAATCATATATCTTTCTACGAATTCATGCTAAATATGCAATAAATGCAAAAAAAAACAACCTTTACGTTTATATAATAATGCGGTAGTTGCTATCTCAGAAAATCTACTGTATTTCACATTTTTTAAACAATTATAATATATTAACTAATTTTTTAGTATATTTGTGATTGGAAAAGTATACGATCTCTATTAGAAATAATAATAATATTTTTAATTTATAATTAAGCAAGATTTGCAATAAATAAAGAATTATGAAAATTGGGGTTTATTAGATTGCATAATTGAGGTCGATGAGTCTGAATTAAATAAAAGGAAAAAACGGCCAAGGCAGAAATGTAAAACTTATTAAATTCTTGATATAGATTTTGCAGAACACAACAAAAAAGTTAAATTTATTAAAATTGAAAAGAAAGACAAAATAACACTAGGAGATAACTTGAAAACCTAATACACTTAAATGAACCAATAAATATTATATGATCGTTTATTATATTTATTTTTCTTTTAAACAAGTAACTATGTAATGCTTTCTTAGGTCGCACAAACCATTAATAATTTTTTTTAATCCAAGTGCTCCAATAATTTATACTCAAAATATTAAATGTTAATGTGGTCTAATTTAAAGATTAAAAAGGAAAATTTTTTATATTATAAATCAAAGAAAAGCGGATTATATTTAAAAGAGTATTTTTTAAAAATAGGATAAAAAGAAAGAAAACACACAAAATATTAATATATTATTAAATTTGAATTATGTTTTAAATAAAATTTTAAGAATTTTCAGCCTGTACACTTATTCGCTTCAACCGTAATGTCATTGGTAAATATAAGTATATTCAAAATAATTTAAAATAAATAGAAAAGAATATGAAAAAGAATAAAATATAATGAATATAGTTTTATTTATTACTTTGGTACTGTTCTGTCTTGCAATCTCAATTTTTTTAATTCATAAGAAACTAAGTCTGTGTAATATATTCTATATTTGTATAAAATTATAGCTTAGCAGATAAAAATTCATTAAAAATAACGGTAACCTGTGATTTTTAAATATTCATATTATATATCTGGTTTGTATTTGAGCAGAGACTATAATAATACCTAATTTTGGAGCAACAAGCAAGTTTTAAAATCTAAAGAATCTAAGATTAATATTCAATTAGTTGTATTTATTTGATTTATAATATTAGTTTATGTGTATTATTAATGATATTTTAAAAGAGTAATACAATTTAAGATCACGACCAAATTTTTTAAATTTTTATATAAAAATTCAATTATAATAATAAAATTTCAACAATTTAAATTTATTTGAGTTATTTTTTAACAATAATATTAAATCGCTTTTAGATGATATAGATCATTTACATCAAGTATTACGTGAGCTTGGTGTTTTAAAAAAACATCACAGGTGTTCTAAGTAATTTTTAATTCGTTCAATCGTTAAAAACACTAGAAACATAGACAAGAGAGTATTTAGATGAATGAATAGTCAATACCCTTTTTTTAAAAATATTTTAGTTCGAAGAGGTAATTTCTTCTGTAGTCTCAACCTTACTACGAGTAACGCTTTAAAAATCATGAATTTATTACTAAATGATATACCAATTTTAAAGCCGTAAAAAAATAAATTCTTTAAAAGGTACAGTTTAAAAATATGTTTGAAATAAAATAATATCGCTTTTAACTTAACCTTTTAGAATTGAGTGCTCATAATATAATATTACAGGTTTATAAAACAAAATTCAACTACAACAGAAGGCTAATAAAAAAGATATAAAATAACGATAATTTGGTTTTTGGTATTGCTGATATTTTATCAAGTCCTCAAAAATTCATTCTGTAGTATATACTTGATAGAAGCGCATATACTCTTTTACCAATTATATACAGAGTATGTCGCAAAAACTTAAAAATCTATTTTAATAAAATAAAATTTAATTCAAGGATATATCATTGCCTTGGTTCAATATACGAAAAAGTCAATTATAGTTTTATTTTTTTTATCTCTAGACTTAGTTTATACTCAAAATATTGAGTATTATTATGCCAACTTCAAAGCACGGTTAAAATAGAGATAATGATTGCCATCTACTAAAGTAGTTATCTTTTTTGCAGAAATTATGTTAAAAGACAATGTTCTTCAAAGGAAATTTTGAACAAATGTTTAATATATTAAAAATTGTTCTTTCAATAGGAGAAATTTTTTACTGATGCACACTGGGTTTTTTTTTGCTCTTGATCCAGACTGTTTAAATTATTATGTATTATATTCCCGTTTCATTAAATGTTGTTATATATAAACATATTCTTAGAGTAATGATATGTTATTTACCATTTTGGAAAAATATATATTTTAGTATGTTATTAGAAATATTGCTTTTAATATTTTTAGGAATTAATGTGTTTTATGTCTTACAGCCTCTATGAGATTATAGGGTTTTAAGATCTGCTTTCAATTGTTTTAATCAAGTTTTCAATAATTTTATTACACATTTTAAATATTTCCAATCGAACTTCAAATCATTTTAAAATGTTAAAATGTTCTCATTAACATTACAATCTTAGCTACCAATTTTTTAATTTATATTTTTAAAAATACGTTAAATAGCAAATTTTTAAATCATTTATTCAAAAATGTTTTCTTGTTTTTCCTACTTGATGATATATTTTAACATCTTTCTAAAATATCCATCGCAATCGTAAGCATTATCTCATCAAAACAAGATTCATTTATGTTTTTTGATTTCCTTTCCCCTTTCTTCTAATTACGATTTTCTTCTGTTTGGAGAAGCAATTCTAAATTAGATTAAAAACTTTCATTTTTGAGTCCTAGACAGCTAATGGTCTCGTGCCAGCCCTTATAATAATACATACAGTCATTAACATTGTAAAATTATAATAAAAATGCCTTATTTTAACAAAAACGGCTTTAAGACCAGTAAGAAAAGTTTTAAAGTTTCTTTTGTTAAAGCCTTATCATGAAATAAATAAAATAACATTTTTGTTCATGATAGCAGGAATAGAAATATTTCGTTTCTTATCGCATGAAGTTCACGAAAGCTGATGTTCTAATTAAGGACCTATTTTTTTGGTCTAAATGATACGGCAAAACCAATCTCGTCCAAGAACATGAATTGATCATAGCAATGTGTTATTTCTTATTCACAAAATAATTGTTACAAAAAATAGGGCGGAGATTATTGTCGTCTGTTTCATAGTATAATAAATTTTCTTTAATCCTTATACAAAGTTTGTTTAGAGAAAAAATCATGATCAACCAATTTCTCACTTGTTCAAATTTTAATCAAAAACAATCTTAGACTTACGGTCACACTTTGTTGTTACAATGTTTTTTGATAGTTATTTGCCACCTTTACGACATACCAATAATTTAATTACAGGGCTTCTGAGTTATATTTGGTTGACTATTCCTGCCCGATTTTAGCCAAAATTTTTCCTCTTTGATCATTTAAAAAACAACATATTTTGCTTGACCATATGGTTTAAAATTATTAGAAATGTTTTTTTTCTAGAAACATAGTTGCAACTATTGGTATATTAGTTTCAAATATTGAAAAAATATTGGAAACTAAATGAAACAATTTAAAAGATGATTGCAACAATAGGAAACTAGATCGTGAAAACATATATATTCAATATTTTAATGTTAGGTTAACCCACTTGTGAACCCATATTAGGAATTATTGTATTTTATCAAAAATAATTTATTTATCTTATTGCATCGATGGTCCACGTAACCACTCGAATGTTTACCAATACTTTAATTCTTATTTTTAAAACCCGTTTTGTGAAATTTTTTTATAAATTATATTTTAGGCTTATCATATAAGACACACAAATAATTATTAAAGCCACTATAAATATACTCATTTTCTTTATCAATGACTTATAAATCTCATAAGAATCTTCAAGTTTCTCCTTTTCTTTATAATATTTTTCTTTTCGAAATGTATAAGCTTGTTTATCCAATTTTTTTGAAGAACTATATTTATTTAGTCCAAGAAATAAAATTTTATTATTTGAATCTGGTGATGGGAATACAATAAAAAATGGAATTCTGTTATAAAATGAATAATAAGGTATACTAAAAGATGTTTTACACCTTATTAAAACAGATTCACTGTCATTAATATGACTATCATATATACTTTGAGTAATAATCTTAATTTTAGATTTTTGTATTTCTTCATAAAAGCAAACTTTAAATTCGTGGCTTTCATATTTTCTTAATTTTTTAAATATATTTTGTGGAAGTACAAATGTCAATATAAAATTGATATTATCATGAGCTAGTTTGTTATGTTCTGAGCATAATACGGTATTACTTTGAAATAAATCCTCTGAGTGTTTAACTTCTAGTGGTCTAGCATTGTCTAATAAAGAAGCATCCAATATTGAATCATTTTTCAATTCTTCGTAATTTATTTTTGACATGCCTAAAAAAATATTTTGAAATTTTGAATCAAAGGAAAAAAAATAAAATAATAATATTTTATATAGTTTAATATTTTAGTATTTTAGTATTACAACTTATATTATAGCATATTTAGTTATAAGACAACAGTAAAAGGTATAAAATAATGATTTTATTTTATTTATACATAATAGAACATGTTAAAGTACATATAAAAGTACATATAATAGGCAGTGACAAAGCAATAACACATATCTTACAATTCCTGACCTTTTTTTCAATCTCCTTATTTAATAAATCCATTTTATCATACTTTAAATTCATAATTTTTTCATAATGATCAAAAAGTTCATCATAAGAATTATTTTTTGTTTCAATATCATAATAAGTGTGCGTATCTGCAAAACTTTTCTTATTTAATCTTTCTTCATCAATATTTAAATCTTTTAAGTTTGGTTGTTCAAAATATTCCAGCCATTTCCTATCATCTTTATTTTCAATTAATAATTTTTTATTTTTTTCATTTTTTAATAAATATAAAACTTTATCTTCACAATCTGGAGATAAAATTATAATAAAACAAGGAAAAGACTCCAATGATATAATGTTATATATTATTTCTCTATATCTATTTGTTATATTAGAATAATCTACCTCTGTAAAGTCTTTATAAATAATTTTTATAGTATTTTCGTCTGTATATCTATAAAAGCATATTTTATATTTAAAACCACCTAAATTTTGAATATTATAAAATATATCATCAGGTATTTTAAAAATAAAGTAAAAACCGACATATTTTGTATTTTCAAAAAACTTACCAATTTCAACATCTAAATCTCTTGCATTATTTAAAAAAGCGCTATCTAATAATTGATCAATAGTAGGAAATTCAAATAGAGCTAATTCATCATATCCAATTTCTTCAATATTTTCTTGCATGGGTATATTTTTTATAATTTTAAAAATATTTTTTTGAAAATAAATTATAACTAAATAAATTGGTTTATAAATGAAATTTTCTATAAATTCAAAATATTTCAATACCTGTCTTTAATATTTTGATATGAAGAAAATTTTATACCAATAAATATTAATAAATTTAACATAATGTATCAATCTGAGCTCAAATAAGGAGAAAAATAGACTAAAATCATTTTAATATATCATAAGTACAACATAATTGTGCTATAACTAAAATATTTTTTTACTTAAAATTGTAATATTGTCTTAGACAAGTATTATATAAAAGATATAATTTTTTATTAAAAATAGATTGTATACAATAAAGATTTTGAGGTAATCCGCAGGCGGAACCTATCTGTAGTGTAAGTAAAAGTTTTTAAAGGGTATTTTATTCATCTTATTATCTCAGTGGTCCACATAACCACTCGAAGGTTTACCATTGCGCTCATTATTATTTGTAAACCCATTTAGGTAAAATTTTAGTATAATTTTTATATTCGAAGAAATAATCTTTGTGGTGACTTATCAGGTTAATACGATTTAATATAAGAAATATTAATGTTGTAACTAGATTCAAAGTGTTTATTTATCTTGTCTGTCTGCTCAGTGACCGTTGTGCCTAAAGGTAAATCCTTTAAATAGTATCTGACTGTCTAAGATATTTGAATTAATGGATCAATGTTATCTTGAAATATCATTGTGATATCTCCCTGCAATCCCAATGCAGACTCAACAGTTAATATAGAATTTAAATGTAAAAAAAATAATATTGATATATTAAAATTTGAAATGAATTGATAATAAAAAGGTTCCTATTAAAAGCCTTATCTCTATATCTTTATATCTTTATATCTCTATATCTCTATATCTTTATATCTCTATATCTCTATATCTCTATATCTCTATATCTCTATATCTCTATATCTCTATATCTCTATATCTCTATATCTCTCTATCTCTCTATCTCTCTATATCACTATATCTCTATATCATTATATCTCTCTATCTCTCTATCTCTCTCTATCTCTTTATATGAAAATATTATAATTTTTTTCAAAAAAATACCATGGCTTATATGGAATTAATTATGTACTTACTTATTTATATACAATCAAGTCCATTTGTTAGAATTATTATAAATAGAGATTCAGAATTAGATGAGGTTGTTATTAATGAAGAACTATTCAGTGATAATCTATTAAGAAGAGAAATATTATTAGATCAATTTATTACTCAATTCTCTAGAGAATATAAAAAAATTATAAAATATATAAACACTGAAAGGAAATTCACCAATAATCATGAATTATTTATTTTGTACCAATCATTTGAAATTTATATTTTTAATATAGACAAAGCATATAAAGAATTATGTCAAGGAATAAAAACTATTAGAAGATTTTACAACAAAAATGATATCTTTGAAATGGTTTATAATGATTTCCAAAATACTATTAATTGTAAAAGAAATATTGATAAAGCTAAATTTGATATATTGGAAAAGTTGAATCAATTTATTTTAGCTTGTAATGATGTTAAAACTTATGAATTTGTTGTTCAAATGATATTGAATGTTGATTTTTTGGCTTTTTATTATTTCAATAATTTGTATTGATAAATAATTTTATTTTATTTTTTAAGTTATTTTTCTTTTAATTACTATTTTGATTCAATTATTTAGTTATTGAATGACGAAGAAGACTTAATAATGTTTAAATCAGCAATAGAAGACAATTTATTGTCATACTTGCAATTTGTCTTGAAGTTTATAAAATATAATAGAAGTTTCAATAAATTAAGCTTCAGGTGTCTAACTATCGATTACAAAACTATAAAAATACTTTAAAATTGATAAATATTGTTTTAAAGATGATTTTAATATATCTTTAAATGAAATAACTAATCATTGTTCAATTTATATTTAAACTCTGTATTATTTTGTATCTACAGCAAAAAAAAGAATTTAAATACATAATATTGTCCAATGTAAAATGAATATCAAATCGAAGCATTTATGAGGGTATTTACTTTGTAATAATACATTGAAACAGTTTTTATCAAGTATATTACTTGATAAAATAGATGCCTTAATTTCAAATAAAACTTTACATATTTATGTTAATAGAAGCAGAGGATTTCGTTTCAGATATTACTGCAAGTTTTGCAAAAATTAGTATTAGAAAGTCAATTTTTAAAAAAAAATAACAGTTGAAATTTTACGAATTTTTAACATATTTTATCAATAGCCTTAATGTATGCTCCATATTCTTAGGATTTTGATTGTTTATAGACAGTTGCTATTGTTACAAATACTGTAATAAATAATCAGTATAGTGTCTGTCGATTTAATTTATGATTTTAATACGGTAGAGATTGATTAAACTCTTTTAGAAAAAAGGTAGAATAACAATATCGGATTACTGATCAGCAATAGATATTGGTCGCATTTGAAAGAATTAGTGTAAACTGCTCTTAAGAACTGTTGAGAGATGGAATAAAACACGTAGGGTCAATAATACAAGAATTATTTTTAATTATTATGTAATGAGTGATTATAGACTAGTTAATATATCATTATTAAAGAAAATATTTTTAATAATAAGTCGGTTAATTGTTCTTTAAATTTGTTTGAACTGATAACAGAAAAGTTTATAGCAAAATAATTGAGAGCCAGTATGTTATACTTACAAGTGATTGTTTACAAATGACTACAAAAGAAGTAAGAAATGAATTATACACGAGTAAGTTTATGTCAGAAGAAATAATTTACAATATACAATATTAATTTCTTGATTATTTCTAACTACGCATTAAAATCAATAAATCAGAGTTTATTTTTTATATAATAGTGTTATCACATGATTGATCAATTTTCAACCTTGTTAGATTTTTTTAATTAACGAATAACATTTAAAAATTTATAAAATTTGATTTTTTTTATAAGTTATATCTAGCCGATTCTTAATGAAATTATCTCACCCTGAATAATAACATGAGATTGATAAAACAAAGCTATATACACTGTTTTGCAAAAAAAGTAGCAACCCAAAAAATGAAAACCTTGTTCCAGATAAAACTAGATAGAAAAATATAAATTAATAAACTCTATAAATACATATATATTCTTGCGTTTTTTAATATTTTATTATGAATTCTAAATATAATATTTAGTGTGAACATGTTTGCAAAAAAAAGTTATACCCTAAAATAATATTTAAAGAATAACCCATGTCAAAACATATTTTAGAAGAGCAAAAATAAATGTTATTAGTTATTTAATAAATGGTTTAGCCCAAAATTCTATCGCTTTAAAATATATCAATTAATCAAATAACGTGATCTAGACGACATAAGAAGCTCAATTCTTCAACAATGATTTTTTTATAAAGTGTATTGATAAAAATATATTTATCACTTTATCAGAAATATAAAAAAACTTGTGAAAGAAATACGATATTAATGTATTTTTTTCAAATTATATCAAGGGCTATAAATAAACAAAGTATCAACACATTTAATGCTGTTATTAAGCCATTATTAAGTAAGAAGAACATTTTTATATAAAAATTATAATATGAATTTTTGAGAGATGAGCTTAAATCATTTATTTTTTATGATAAATGTTGATTTAATCTTTATCAGCCAGATAATTATTTGTTTGGTGCGATTAAGAACTAGAAAAGGTAAATACAAAGTATATTTAACCATCAGTATACCATGGTGTTTAGATCAGAAATGGTATGGGGCTGCATATCATCTAAAAGAGTAAATATACTTGTGTTTATTGATTAAACTATTGACGCTGTTGCATATAAACAACTTCTTTCTTTAAATCTCAAAGAATCTGCCTGATGATGGGCATTTCAGATTTTTTAGCAAGACAATGCACCTTGTCACAATAAAAATCAGTTCAAACAATAATTAATTCTAAAAATTAAAATTTATAAAAATAGCTACTACAATCGCTTAATCTAAACCCTATCAAGCATATATTAAGCGAAAATTAAAAGATAAAATCTTTAAATATGGATCATAAATGATGAAGCATTTTACTTTAAGCTTTCGAAAAAAAGCTTTGGTTATTTATAGAGCTGAAAGGAGACGTGTTAATTAATTTATTTCAAGGTGATACTTTTTTTTCAAACATGTTCACACTAAATATTATATTTGGAATTCATAATTAAATACTGAAAAACACAAGAATATATATGTATTTAAAAAGTTATTAAATTGTATATATTTTCTATCTAGTTTTATCTAGCATAAGATTTTAATTTTTTGGGGTGCTACTTTTTTGCAAAGCATTGTATAATATAAGAAATCGAAAATAAAATAATATCTTGATTTTTGGAATTGATGATATAATAAAATTCTAAGATTTAAATTGCCTAGGATACATACGAAAAGCTATTCTAATATTTTAAGATTGTGTCTACAGCATACAAATTTTGTTTTAAAATAAGTAAAAAAGATAAACCAATACCAAATTTTCCTCAGAAAAAAATAAAAATTTTCAAAATATCGAACATTTGTTTAAATTCATCTCGAAGAACATTGTCTTCCATCAATTTACTCCTAAAAAACATATACTTTAGCAGATTACAATCCTTTCCTCTTGTTTACTCGTTTCTTGACTTTGACCTAATTAGACTCAATATTTTGAGTATTAAATAAATTATCAGGATTGACAAAATTTCAACTATGATTGATTGTTTTGTAGAATAAACCGAGTTTAGGATATATCCTTGAGTAAGATTTTTATAAATCAAAATTGATTATTGAATTTTAGCACATACTGTGTATATAATTGGTAAAAGAGTATATGCAATATGTGCATGACAGAATTCAAATATACTTTTAAAGTTCTTGATAAAATATCAGTAATACTAGAAACACTAATATCGGTATTTTTGCATCTTCTCTTGTTTACCAGAATCTTATAAGAATCATCAATCTAATTTTTATTTCACACTAAAAAAATCAAAAATAGAATTATTTCTAATTGAAAAGCATTAAGTATAATTTTTATTATCTTGTTTTAGAACTATTGTTTTATTACAGAATAGGCATCCTGATTTTTCTTGGAAAAACATTAATTATTAAATATTTTATAAATTCACAATGTCACATAACCCTTATATACTGTTATAAATTATCTGCACTCAAAAGAATATTTTAATTATTTAATATTTTTTCAGCACATGTCAAAAAAAAGACCTTTATCAATATATTTTATCATGTCTTGACAAAACTTTATAGAGATATACCCTAGAATGTAGTTGCTACAGATAAAATCAAATTATATCTTTTGATTTGCCTATTTATAATAAAAGAAACTTCTATATTTATATGGTTCAACTTATTATAATCCAATTGATACTTGATTATCACCATTTATAGGTCTTGCCCCATATCAGATCTAAAATATTTAAAATTATAAATTTTATTGATTTTTAATTTGAAATTTCTGTTTCGGATATATTTTTGGTATTTAATTTATCATCATTATGTATTATTTCATTTTTGCAAAAATAAATAATTTTATTATTTTCAGATAAAATCATATAAATATTTAAACATAATAAATTTTCATCACATTCAATATGACATTCATTGATCTGTTTTATATTTATTTCCTTTTCAATTATATTTTCAATTATAATTTCATTATTTGATATAGAATAAAACCCCAAAGTTAAGGTTACATTAATTTCTAAAGAATTTAAAAGTTCATGATCTTTTAAAAAGAAATTAAAAATATAAATTTTTGGACCTTTTTCCATTAAATGATTTTTTTTACATGAAGGTTCATAACATTCAGGTTTGTATTTTTCAATTCCAATATCTTTAGAGACTGCATTATTTAATAGAGAATAATTAACTTTCTGTCCATTTATAGCATGCATAATATTATTATTTTGTAATGGCATACATACTAATATTCCAAATAAAATCATAAAAAAAATTTTTTTAAAAAAATTTATACGAAAATCAAATATGTCAATAATAAATTAGTATAATAATATATAAGTTTAACATGTCATTAGTCTTAAATCTTTAAAAATATAAAATTTAAAAAAAAATCAATATTTAAGTATTGGATGTATTGATTGATATATCGATTTTAAAATAAGCTTAAGAGAGAATCTATTTGAATATGATATGATGAACATCGATCACATATTTTAAATAATTTATTAGTTAGTTTTAGGATGGTATCATTTTTACAAATTACTAAATGAAAATACAATTTTATATCAACATACAAACCTTCATATCAACAAATAAATGTTTTTTTAATATTTATGTGACTTAATTGCTGTTTGAATATTTGATCTTAGATAAAAACGGTTGAAAACATCTTTTTTAAATCCATTTAACATATGAGTTAAGGTCTCAAAATTACTTAAATACAATTGAGACAATGAAAATATATTATATTGATTATTTGATATGTTATTCTGATACAACAAAAAAAATAGCTTTTGTTGTAGTCTGTGTTTGATGGAGATTTGATATTATATTGTAATCAATTAAAATATCTTAGACAGGTTTGAAACTATTTAAGAAGTTTAACCCTTACAGACAAATAAGATAAATAAACACTTTGAACCTTCTTACAACAATTTATATTCAAAAAAAAGTATTATATGCTTATATTATAGTTTTAATTAATTAAAAATCTTTAGAAGTTATAAATATTATTAATATTTCTTTTTTAAGAACAAATATTCAAAAGGTACAATATTGTTATATATATGTTGAATATTAAAGGAATAATAAATATTTTTATAAAAATAAAATTTTATAATATATGAAGATTTAAATATAATAAATATAATAACTAATTCAATTCTTTAATTAAAATCTACATAAATATATTTGAACCCTCTTAATATGATAAATTTTATTATAAAATGTATCTATCTGTCATAATATAAGAAAAAATTAATATTCTTATGTTTTACATTATAAATAAAGAAATGTTTGCATCTTTTCAACTATGCATATTAATATATCATAATATTTGTATTTTTTATTTTTACCCTATGCTTTATATTTATATAGTTATTAGCTTGTGTGCTGCCTCTTTTGATGAATCTACTATGAACGAAGAGTATTTTAATAAAAGTGCAGACCTTGAAAAGAAGTGCAATATTTATAAAGAAGATAGTTGTTTTAAAAACATATTAAGAGAATATTTGAACAATGATGATGTTGAAGTTAAACAATTTAATACTTATGAGAATTGTTGTGATTATATTATTAATTTATTAGCAAATTCAACTGAAATATCAAAATATGCAAATCAATTGATTATTTATAATTTTAATACCGAAGCAATAAAAATACGAAGATTACTTAATGCACTAAATTATGAAATTCAGAGTTCAGAAATATCAGAATATCGTAACAAGTACCTTGTTGAACTTAAAGGATTAATTGATAGGACAATAATCGAAAACAGACAATATATTGAGATTGAACCTCTAATTGAATCACTTATCAATATATTGACAAATATACAGGCTTTGTTGATTTATTATTAATAAAAAATATTTTTTATATTGAATATAATAAAAATTTAACATACACCTTGATATGATTATACAATTTTTAATAATAAATGTCGTATTTTTTAAATAGAAATCGTAAACATAGACAAACACAATAATAACAACATAATTATTTGATTAGATGTGGTTTTATGGGCCTTTCATATAATAAAAAGGTTTTTTAAAGGGTTTTATTATTCAAATTCTTATCTTAGTATTTATATTGTAATAATATTCAGTTAATATCAATATTTTAAATAATAATTTGTAATGTATATTGAAATTTTAATAAATTTAAGTTCATGAAGAGAATTTGGTATTTAAAGTAAGATTATATATAAAAGATGCGAATTTATTGATCTTATAATATAAAAATTGAAAATATTAAATAATTTGTTTTTTCTTTATATTAAAAATTATACTTTTTATGAAATATTATAAATTGGTAAAAATAAAATTTTAAATCTTTAAATAAAGCAATACACCTCATTATACGACATCAATCAATTATTTTATTATATTTAAAGGTTCACCATTACTGTTATTCAATTCCTTAACTCTTGAACAATATGATTTACTATAACACACCTTTATACTTGAAAAAAAATATTTATAATAGTTCACTAAGACTGTTATTCAATTCTTTATTTCTTGAAAAACATAACCACAATTATGTTTTACTATAACACACCTTTATACTTGAAAAAAATCTATTTATTAAAAATTTAATGAAAATAAACTTCAAAAACAATAGCTATAATAATAATTATCAAAAATTTTAGATATGGCTTAATAGAAAAACCGTCGTTATTATTATCTTCATTATCAATACTTGAATATTGTCTGTTTGGATTTTTATAGTATGCAAAATAATCTGAAGAACTATCACTATCAATGTCTTGTTCTAACCTTGAATAACAATCATTTATATTGTTAGAAGTATATCTAACTGTATCATCTTCTTCATCTTCAAGCTCATATAGTAATTTTAAATTATATTTTTGATTATTTTGTACCGAAATTGTACATAAGCAAGAATAACTTGTTAGATTAAAATTCTTAAAGACAAATTCAACAATATTTTCATCTTTAGACAATTTTTTATAATTCTTCATGTAGAATTGGGTTTCTTTATTTGAATTATTATTATTTTCAAAAAATCTAAATTCAAACAAAATATTTTCATTATTTTTAATATTATCTAATACTTTTTGAGGGATACTAAATAATATTTTACAATATTTAACATCTTTATTTGGATTCGCTTTTGTATAAGTGCTGAAGTTATTGTCTTCTTCAGATTCACTGAAATTTGCATAAAGACAATTTGTTTCAATTGCTTCATTATATGTTGAATATTGGATAATTGGATCGAAGTTCGAGAGCGAATTATGAAAACCATTTTCGTCTATTTCAATTGCGCATTGAATAAATTTTAATAGATAAAACATAGTTAAACTTTTTTTTTCGATATTTATAGTTTTCATTGACAGCTTATCAAAATTAAATTTAACAATTTTAGCCAATGATTTTTATTGTACTCTAAAACTATAAATTTATATAAACATGATAATTTATATTAAAAATAATATTTATTAGTAGCATAGCCATAAATAAATACTTTGTATTAAGTTGTTATAAATAATATTTAGTTAAATTTGACATTTTAAAAATATTTAAATTTTATTATTGAAAAAATACCGATTTTGATTTAAAATGTTTATAAGGGGTAAATAAATGAAATAATCCTTTTTATAGATAAAACAAGTGACCAATCACTGTTTTTTTTTTACAAAATAATAGACAAATATTCAAAATAAATCAAATAATCCTTTTTATAGATAAAACAAGTGACCAATCACTGTTTTTTTACAAAATAATAAACAAACATTCAAAATAAATCAAATAATCCTTTTTATAATTCAAATATAGAATTAATAAAAAATACGAAATTTATAAAATTTAACAGCCTAGAAAACTTACTTAAGGGGTTATCATTATAACTTTTAAATATTAGTTATGTAATTTAACTAAGATATAATATAGAGATAAAGGTCAGAATTTGTATAGTCGCAAATTCCAACCTTGTTGGTATATAAAACACTGTTAACTATTTTTCTTAAAAAGTATAACCTTATACATTTTTTGAAATTGTTAAAATTCTTATTTTACACCTTTCAAATATAGATTATTATTATATTTACTATTAAAGGGCTATGTTGCTTGTGTCTATACATGTAGTCTTATCAATAAATTTATATTTTTAGATTTATAATTTTTATTTATAAACTATAGAATTGTCCTATATCTATATTAATAACACTTCTAGCTACCACACGAATGTTTATAATTGGTATGAATGTATCGGATAGCAATTTTGGAATATAAACCACAATTACTTGTATCAATTGACTCGTTATATCATGCAATTGATAAACACAGACAACATATAAGAAGCTTTTCAAATTAATAATTGATAATATTTATCAATAAGAAATAATTATTTTTTTCAAAAATTTAAAATTGATAAATTATCTTATAAATTCACTTCTAATAAGAAATTTTACAAAACATGATAAACAAATTCATATAATTATTCAATGATTGTATTAAAATGATGCCAAAATAGACCTTCTTACATGCCATTAGCTCATCGTTTAAATTGATAGTACAATGTTAAATTTATAAATCAAACATCAAAAGATAGAAGGAGTAATAATAAGATAACTAGATGGGTTTCCTCAAGTATATTCTAAATAAGAAATATTGATTTTATAATTTACAATCAAATGTGTTTGAGAAACATAAATTGCACCGAAGCATCAAATTTTAAAATCTCATAAATCAACTAAAATTTGTTCATCAAAGCGTATGTTATAAATAAGAATGGTAAAGTCTAAAGTTTTCCCATATAAAAAATTAATCAATCAAAACTATTTTCAAAATAAATTTAAAGTTCAATTGTGTTAACGGTCACAGTGAATTAACAAGGGTATAAAAATGTAATTTTAGCTGGTTTGATGATGTATCAACTAATCCAATAACATAGATATCATTTTCTGACTGTTTTCTTCTAAAATATTTCCCTTTGTAATTGAATTTCGTGAATCAGGCATATTATTTCAAATCTTCATAACAAACAGAGGGCTTCTATTCAAAAAATAAAACATATATTTTATTTACATTCGTATAATTTTTAAAAGTGGTTTTTTTTCGAAATATAGTTAAGTTATGAAGTTTTTTATTGAAATGAATCTATTATAGAAGAGGAGAATTTTTCAAATAATACTATTAAATTTTATTATCAAAAATTAAGAATGAAATATCAAGAAAATAATACTATTTATTATTTAAAGCTTTAAAATGTGTTTTTGTGTGATAATTTAATTAAATCTTAGATCATGAGGTTTTATTTTTAAAGCAAAGAACGGTGTATGTATAATACACTTAAACTATAATAATATTTATAATTAAAAATCAAAGAAATATGATAAATATATAATAAGAAATTATAGAATATATTTTATTTATTCACTTTCTTGATCAAGGTCAAAATTTCGTTAAACCTAAATATTTCTTCTTTGAATAAATTCATAAAATTTTAATCAATAAAAACTTGTACCAAAGCATTGCGAAAATGTATGGTGGCGTCTAGCCGGTGTTGTTGACCTAATTTGGTGTTAGGATAGATGGATTTTAGTATACTTGTATGCTTTCTGTCAGACATTTTGCCTAACATCTTATCTTAACCTAGAATAAATACCTATTTTTTTAATAAAAATGTTGTAATTCTATAAAATACCATTTTCCTATTAGATATTTTTGACTGCAAAAAGAAACCTCAATAGTATTGGTATGTGACCTTCTATCAAGAGACTATAGAAATTCAAAGAAATTATTTACGGTCCTATTACTGTAATCTTCTAAAGTCAAAGAGTAGGTCTATATGCTATTCATTTATCTGTAACAATAATTGAGTATGTTAAAACATTTTCAAAAATAACATAAGTTATAGTAGGAGTATCTTATCTTAAATTGGCACAAAAAAACATTTTTACATATTTCATCCAACCCCTGCAATATTTCAAACACTGTTTGTAAGCCTTATATGATTATACTTTCTTTTAAAGAACATCGTTTCTTTAATTTTCACAATCTTAGATTTTCTGTTTTCGTCTAAAATTCTATTTAATTTATTTGTATTTCCAAAAGAGTCAATGATAATCTCTCTAATAATACTAGTTTATTGATCTACATTTTATAAAACTAGAGACAACTATCTGGCAATGGTGTCATTACCTGAAAGTTTAATATATAAGTTTAAAAATACATTTTAATATAAATCTAAAGTCATAGATATATGAGACTGCTCTTATAAAAGATTTTCCACAACTTTTAAAACACTGCCTTGTGTAGGCGCTCTTTGTTCTTCTACACTTTGGTATTGACATTGATCGAAGCCAATTTTGACAGATTTTCTCATAACTTATTAACCCGAGTCTTGTAAACAAAATGATTGTTTATTGAGAGTCACTAAGATGATGTCGCTCGAAATTCTTGTACAAATCTAACGATTTTCTAAAGGAAAATGCATTACCATTAACAATAATGCGCTCTCTTCTCTTCCTAGACAATAGGATAAAAATTTAAATGGAAGAAATGTATTTTCATAGTAGAAGTATATTATACAATCATCTTAAGTTTTTCGAAACTAATTCGTTTTTTGAGAAATTTGATTTTAATTTAATATTTTTTTAAAATAACCTCAAATGATATTGGCTTTTATCATTATTTCTATTCTAGTATATTGTAAATAATCCCTTGGTTTTAGATGTATAATAGTTCTTCTTAGATATGACACAATATTCTAAGTATAAGTAGAGGTTAAAGGATCAACAAACATTTAGCACTATGATTAACTGTACAATGAATCAAACCAAGGCGAGAGTATATTCTTTAATTTGATGACATATATCAGAATAAACGACCATCTTTTATCTACAGACACGTTTAATAATAAGTAATAAGGTCAGAGTACTTCTATAAATAACATATTTCATATATAATTAAGCAGTTATTAATGAGTATCTGTGATATCGAAAATTCTTAGATTATTATTCTGATAACTAACTCTATGAATTTATCTTGTTTGAATTGAATTTCAACGATCGTGGAAAACAACACTTGTTCCCCCAACATCATCATAAGCGCATCAAACTAATTCATAAACCCTGAATTTTAATGATATAAATTTAAATTATTGTTTTTTTAGATAATATTATTTAATTGACAAATTTGATAACTTTTAAATCATTTAACCAAAAATATATTATTTTAAGTGTAATAGATTTTGATTCATCAAAATAAAAAAAACTCTGCTAAGGGTCCAGACCTTTACGTGGTGCTAAGTGTTAATGTTTTATAAAAGCGACGGCTAATTGGACTATAACAGGTTGGGTCCTGCCAGGGGTTAAAGCAAGCCCAAGTAGATATGGAATATTTTATTCACTCTGGAAAACCAGTTTGCGGTCGAGTGACAAAGTGCCACTTCGATACTTCGAAAATATAAGATGGTTGGAGTACGTAATAACACTAAGCCTATCTTCAATTCATCCTATAGTTTGGTGTCTTTAAAGTCTTGCTGAAACCTTTTCAAAATGGTTCAAAATAACCTGACGAACTTATTTACTTGTTACCAAAAAGCTTTTGTGTATAACTGTGTTATCCACCTGCTTCTGTTTCTTCTTTAATCTTTTTTATTATTAATTTTATTGAGTTTGGGTGTTTTTAGTTGCTGGTTCGGCTTTTCATCGTTTTATAAGTAATGACTAATATTATAGACTGTTTGTAGAAAAACGAGAAATAAGCGGACAGGATTTCTACATCTTTTGTTAAGTGTGAGTTTTTATAGTAGCTTGATAAAAGTAATTTTTACAATCGCTAGATGAAATTTTAGATTAAATAAATCCATTATTAATTTTTTATCAAAAAACCTTTTTTTACGAATTGAGAAATATTTTTAAAAATGGTGCTGGGTTTATTAAAACACATAAAAGGTTTTTTCTTGTTTCTTGTATAATTTGATATTATAAAAGGTTTACAGCGGATTGAACACAAATAATTCCTTTTAATACACCAAAATCTTGTAGAAATATAATTTATTTATCGTCGCTATTTAAATATGGTTTCATATTACTTAAAAAATAATTAAGTAACATGGTATTAAAAAAATAATATAAAGTTTTTGAAAAAAATGAACAAAATGAGTGTATTGATAAAAAATTGGATCAGGTAAAAGGCAGAAATTTGTTAAAAGTAATTTTAATAAATACATTGAAATTTAGAAAAATCACCCAACAAAAAATTCTAGTTAGAAAACACTTGAAAACAAAATATGTGTTTGATTAACAACTAGATCAATCTAAAATAATAAAAATTTGCTTTGTTTCATAGTGGTAAGTATATTAAAAACCATTTTTCAAAAGCACATAAATTGACAAGACTAAAAATACAAGAAAATTTTATAAAAATACGGTATTTTAGGTGAAGAAACAAATTTAGACATGTAAAACTCTTCTAATGCTATTAAGTTTTTTAAAAAAGATTAAAAGCTTAAATGAAAAGAATCATATATCTTAACTATTTTATAGGCGGTGGTAGTGTATGTTTTTGGAAATAGTTTATAAAATCTTTATTAAAATTGATAGTTGTTAATATGTTAACATCTTGACAAACCTTCACTGTATTCTGCAGAAAGTTAAAAATTGAAAAACTATTTTTTTCAACAAGATAATGAACCTAAACATACATCAAAGTACCTAAAGAAATTTTTAAAGAAAAATTAATGTCATAGTGCAATTGCTTATGTCAAAACTCAGATTTATTTTTAATTAATAACTTTTGTGCGCATTTAATATCAAAATGAATTTAAAATGTTTAAAGGAAAATGATTAAATCGCTAAGTTTTTTTCATTTGGAATTGAATTCCATATCAATAATATCAAAAGCTAATTCTGTCTATAAAAGACGATTTTAATTTTTTAAAAAATCAGAATATATTGAATATAAAATAAACATTATTATTGAAAAATTTTTTCTTGTGTATAATAAAAATATTTTCAAAATTTATATCAGTATTTAAAACAGAAGAATACAATCCTAATAAATAATAATCGATATATTAATATAATAAAACTCAATTTTTTAATATTTTATCCTTACAAATAGAATATTCAGTTTTTGTGAGAGTATAAAATATAAATTTTTATTACTATCGGCACCACTGCAATATTAATCAATATAATAAATTAAACATTTAAGCAATAAATTTAATGAAAAGGTAAATTAATAAAATAATAATGATTAATTTGAATAAAAATAAGAAGAAAAAAATGTTGTGATTTTTCTTTTTGTTCACTCCATCATTTTTATCTGAAAGTTGCTTTTGAGGTTCAGATTGTTGAACTTGATCATTTTCAGTTGTTTGAATACGGTTTCTGGTATGATTCTTGTGGGGAAACAATTGACTAGAATTGTCTCTTTCTTTAACAATTTCATGATTAGGAACAACATCGCTATAGTTTAAAAGATCATCATTTTCTTGTGTATCAGAACAAGATGTTTCAAAACCATCGTTATCAGTATATTGTAGTGAATTATTGTCATTAATTTCTTCTTCATTTGAATCAGAAAAATTACACATTTCAAATGTATTATTCTTATCCATTTCTAAAAAAAAATTATTGATATAGTCATCATCAGTATTAGAAACATCAGATATAGGTTCATATTGCCATTTTAAAAAAAATTTATTATTTGGAAATAAAAGTGTTATTAGACAAGAGTATTCCATTAGATTTATCCCTTTAAAGACAATTAAAACATCCAAATTATCTAAATGTTTATATTCAGGCACTGTTGCTTCTTTCTTTGTGTAATATTCACTTATAATTTTTGAATTATCGTAAATTTTATAAAATCTAAATTCAAATTGAAGGGTGTCATTATTTTCGATATAATTGTATAAAATTTGAGGGATAGTAAATTTAATTTTGAAGTATTCAATAGTTTCGACTGAATTTGGATTTTCAGAATATTTGTTGAATATTTTAAATTCATGTTTATCACTATTTAAAATAGGAAAAGGTATGTCAATTGCTTGGTTTAATGTTGAGTCTTCAATATTTGGATTAAAGTTATCAGGTAGATTACATAATCCATCTTCCGATAGCTCGATTCTGCATTGAATGAATTTTAAAAAATAAAACATGATTAAAATATTTTTTTCAATATTTATATTTTTTTTTGACAGTTAAATAATATATTTTTTCAATATTTAAACTAATATGTTGTTGGTATTATTCATTGACAATAGATATATAATTAGTTATTCTGTTTAACTAATATATTTTAATGTCAAATGACAGCCATCATAATATGTAAAGTATGAAATATTGAGAGGTCTGTCAGAGCAAAAATTTAATAAATAGTTTAATTTCCATATTAGTTAATTGACTATTTTCAAGTATTTACTATAAAAATAAGAGACAATATGAATAAATATGTTGGTACATTGATTACAACATAATATATTGTTGTAGGCACCACACCATAATCAGATGATTAATACATCAAACAAGTCATGATAGTTTTTATTAAATGTTGTACTATTTAAGGATTCGTTAAAAATTGCCAAACTTGTGTTTTTTCGAACAAAACAAAGTAATTTCACATGCTGACTCCCAATAATATTTTTTTTAATAAAGAGTTACTACAAACTAAAACGATATACAACTTATACTAAAATTTATAAAATTTTATTGTTTATCTCCGCCTCAGAACATTAAATATATAAGAATAATACCTTTAGTAACATATGCTGTGAGCAGATTGGTTGATAAATATAATAAATTGGTTTGAAACGGTTAAAACATTTTAAAAAAACATGATATATTATTGGACAAATCATATATAAAAAGAAAAGTTTGATCAGAAAATTTCTAAACCCATTTATGACAATTTTATACAATATTTAAAAGACTTAAGACTTTCGTTTATTGTTAAATACCAAAATTGTTATGTTACATCTAGCTTTATTATATAAAAAGTATAATATTTTTTTGTAATCATGTTTATAATTTTTATATGTTATTTTGAGTTGCTTCTTAATCATATTGATAAGATTATCTCACTCTTACAAAGCGTATGATTTATAATACAAACATATAGATTTTAAATTGTAGTATTTCTTGTAGAATTGTGAAAGTACTAGAAATGTAGGCAGAAGATTATTTAGATGTTTAAATATAAGCTGTATGAGTTTTAAAAATACTATTCTATTCGCGAAGGAACTTTTTAATGATTTTAATATTTATGATATAAATATTTAGAAATTTAACAGCGATTTCTGATAGAACATTAATTAACATATGTTATAAGCTTTAATTTATGCGTGTTGGCTATTTTGATATTTATTTTATACAACTAGATGGTCATAATGTCAGATATCATATAGATGGAAGCCTGTTTAAGCATAAGAGAAAATATTACACAAGAAACATTTCAAAAAATTGATGTATAAATATTTGGTATGCTAAATAATTCTTCTAGACATTCTTAATTTATCTGGAATATGTACAAAACAGAAGTGCACTATCTATACTATCTATAATACAACAAGTATGTCGAGAAGGTACCATCATACATTCAAATGATAGCAGTCATATGCAAAAATTAATCTTTATCTTAATTTAACACATGATTTGTATATTATAGTGTCAAATTTGTTGATCATACAATTCGAGGCCACAATTAAAATATTGAGTTTATTTAAGTCTAAGGCTTAATTTAAAGAGCAAAATGGATTGGTTTCTACCAAGGTAGATGTGTTCTGAGTAATAATGATTTAAAAAGATAATGTTTTAAACAGTGATTGAAAAAAATATTAAATTATTAAAAATTTAGTTAATGGTAACATTTTTAATAAATTAATAATTTGTGCTGATTGTCGAGCATAATGCTGTATATGAACATCATTTCTACCAAAAACACATTTATCTTGGCAGATAATAACCTTTGTGGTCTTTGATTCGTGCTTTAATTTTTGCCCTAATATGACTTAATATTTTAAGTATGTGCGAGTGTAATAGGATTAAAAAAAAAATACTATGATTAGTAGTATTATGCAAAAAAATTTAAATCTAGTTTATTATTGTGTTTGAACGCTATTCATCAGAATTGATAATAGTACTTTCTCGACATACTCGTTGTATTATAGGGTGTAAATATAGTGACCTTCTGTTCTAAAGATACTCCAGATACACCTTGAAGCTCTAAAAGAAGTAACTGCTATACCAAATATCTAAACATAGTTTTTAAAGCATAAGTTTTCTGTTCTTTTTATGATTGAGTTCACTCTTGTTAATTTGACACGCTACGTTTCTGTCTTCTAATCGCATCGGATTTACATCAAAACGATCTAAATATTTTAAATTAAATTTTAACAGATCTTTTTGATAATTTTAAGAGATAAATCGTCAAAATTTTTATATCATTTTCAAAATCATCGAAATGTTAACTTTTATAAATTCTCAAAAAATATGTACAAATTGAAAAAAATACTTTTATACACACAACATATATTATTCGTGTATTTAATTGTTTTGCATTTAACATTATTTGTATTTTTCACTATATTACAAGAAATGTGCCAAATTATTGCGAAAAACTGTGAATAAATATTTAAATTTGTGTAAAATAGAGATTGAATTATCAGTGTTATATAGATATGACTTAATCGAATATTTAAAAATAAAAACCATTATTAAAACATTTTAAAATATTTTATTGAAAATAATTTTAACGATGGTTCTATTTCTTAGTTGATAATATAATTTTATTTGCTGGTATAGCAACAGTGTTAACTTTTTAAAAATTGGAATAGGATTAAATAATTTTTTTAAAAACTCTAGTACGTAAAACAGTTATTTTATGTTTAGAAAGTTTGAATATGTTCCACAAACTAAGATTATCCGCGGATTTAATTTGTCTATGGCTATGCAAATTAAAGTTATCAGAAATACAAAAATATTTTGATATTTATACAATTTTATGTAGTTTTGGTGATATTTGTTAAATTGATGAATCTATGTTTAATTATAATCTATTAATAATATAGGAAGACTATTAAATGACCAAATTTCGTTTTTCGTGGTGCAAATACATCAAATTAACCCTCAAATAAATTTCCAATTTGTTGACAAATGAAAGCGCTGTCAATATTTAAATTTATAAACGCAATGTGCACAGTTAAGGTTAAATAGTTTATTGTTATAAATGGTGTGGCTATATTTATAATAACCCAAATCTCTTTCATTCAACATTTAACCATAGTTTAAACTTATTCAATCTGGTTTATGGTGTTCATGCTCAAAATATTGAATCTTTGCGAAACAAATTAAAAACTAAACCGAAAAACATAGTAAGTATTATACTGGATTATTATAATATTATTTACTTAATTTAATATAGAATTTTAATATTATAAATGGGTTTTTAATTAAGATTAAAATGTTTTTATTGATTATAAATTAAATAGGTAATAAATTATATATAATATATTTTAAAAACATACATATGTGAAAAAGTATAAATTTATTTTTATAATTGAAATAGTATATATGGTACATATTCATAATACAAAAATTCAATCTTGATATTTTTAATCAATACAAAAAAAGAATTAAATGAAAATTTTAATGAAAATAGCAATTATTAAAATAATAATGCATAAAAATCGAAGATCAACATGTTGATAGAAATAATTATTTTGGTAACTTGAACTTGAAGATTGTTTTTGCGGCTGAGAAAACCGCAAATAACTTCCATCATCAACAAACCTGTTTCTTCTTCTTATTTGATCAGCATTTAAGAAATGACTCTCGCAGGACTCATTTCGAATAGAATTGAATAATTCATCACGATTCTCATCATCAGGAATATCGCTTTTGATTGTAGAATCATCATTTTCTTGTAAATCATTTTCAAATTTGCTCTCATAAATATTATCATCTTTTAATTCAAATGAATTAGATTCAGGTCTGTCATAAACTTCTTCTTCTTCTGAATTAGAAATGGTTCTTTTTTCATTTGAAAAATCGTATTCTACATCTAAAGAACATTCATTTTCATTATTCTCACTGTCATTATCAGCAATACAATCACTATTTCCATCCAGATTTATCTCTTCATCACATACATGCTCATATTGCCTTATTAATTTAATTTCTTTATTGTCTGGAGATAAAAGGGTTATAAGACAAGAATAATCTATTAGATTAAGTCTATTAAATACGATTTTAACATCTAATTTACCATGTTGTTCATATTCAGGCACACGTACCTCTTTCATTGTGTAGTATTTTGTTAAATTTTTTGAAGAATTATTTTTTTCAAAAAATCTGAATTCAAATGAAATGGTGTTATTATTTTTAAAAAAATTGCATACTTCTTGAGGCATAATCCATGAAATTTCACAAGATTCCTCTAAGGCTGGATTTTCAGATTTTTTGGCTTGTTTGATAGTATTCGTATGTTCCCATTCAAAGCTAATGGCTTCATTTAATGTTGATTCTTCAATATTTGGATCGAAATTATCAGGTAGATTACATAATCCGTCTTCTGACATATCAATTGTACACCGAATAAAATCTAAAAGATAAAACATGGTAAAAATAATTTTTTTCAATATTTATAATTTTCAATGACAGCTATCAAAATTAATTTTATAAAATTTTAGTAATGAATTTTTAAATGTTTTTTATCTTAATTTATAACTAATACATTAATATTTGAAAAATTAAAATTTTTTTAATTTTTATATAAATATTTATTGTTTAACACATGGTGTAGGAGAAGCTAATATGAACCAAGAAGTAGTAACAAAGAAGGTTGTTACGTTCTGATATAAAATTATATGTTTAAAAGGTGAAAACTGCTTAAAATAAACAATAAATATTCAAAATAAATTCAATTCTAAAAAATACAAATTCTACACAGAAAAATATTTTTTTCCAAAAAACTTACATAAGGCGGTATTAACAAAATTTAAGTGAATAAATTTTAAAGATATAGGAAATGAGATTTAACTAAAAATTGACTGTGAAAATAAATTTGAGCTGTAAAGTATGTGAAATAATGTTGTAAATGTTTAATTATAACAATAAATAGCTTTTACTAGATTATTATATAAAAAAGCATTCTTGAATGAATCATAATTTTCCTGTTGTGTAAAAATAAATATATTTAAAAAATAAAATTTTGACAGTATCTATAATACCATAAAGTTATAACTATACTCCATTGATGCTTCAAATAGGAAATAACATATGAAAAAACACATTTTTTGATATATTTATATAGATTAACAGTTTCTAAACGAAAATGGTATAAAATCTGGAAAAGTATTAAATATAAAGCACTCTTGGATTAGTATGAAACTATAATGTGATACTACAGTCTTTGTTGCAGAAGATTTTTATTTCAAAAATAATTTTTTTATCAAAGCATTGAAAAATTATTGTTACTTATGCCAAGTTTACGGACTATGATGAATTAGGAAAGACATATGGTTGTAATTAAAATAAATAAGTTTATTTCTGAATATAATTTTAAGAAAAAAAATCATAATTTTTCAACATATCAACAGTAAGATTCAAAGTAAATAAATAAATAATAGAAGATGGCCATCAAACATTTTTCGTGGTTGATAAAGGAAGTGTTAAAAACTTTATTTCATGCCGTCTTATACCATCCTAGATGGTGACAGTAAGACTTTAAAACACCATACTATATTTTAGATAGGCTTGGTGCTATTACTTACGCACACCGACCAGCTTATATCTAAAAAGAAGTGCTTCCCTGTCAATGAACTTGAAGTGAATGTCTATCGACCGCTAAAAAACAAAGATTTTTTAGATCTTACATATAATCAGAGGTTTTAAAAAAGCACGTGTGTACAAAACCAATAATCCTACAATATCATAGGCAGTAAATTTTGGTGCTTCACACCAACCATACGCTTACCGTGATTGGTTACTATATCAATCGCTAACTAATTATCTGTATCCTATTGTATTAATCTGTTATAGTTCAATTATCTTGTGTTTCTAACGTTATCATTAGTGAGTCTATAGTTATTTTAGAGTTTTTCATCCGAAGTATGATATTGTATAAATTTTATTCAATTGTATTATAATAAAAACAGTTATAAATATTACTATTATGTTAAAAGTTGTATATTCTGATAGAATAATTTAAATAATTAATTATAAAATTTAATGTAAATTCCAAGTAATAAAAAAATCATACATAAAACAGATAAGTTAATATATTTGAATAAACCATAATAAATTTGATTACAGTCTAATACATTACTATCAGTTGGAGGTATTTCGATCTGATTAAGAGCGTAGTCTTCAGAATGATTTACACCAATCTTTCTTAATCTTAATATTTTATGATTATGCTCTGAAGACCAGTCTGAATAATTTTTTTGATGAGTACAATTGAATCTCACTTTTTTAATTTCACCTTTAGAAATGTCATTGTGAGTAACTGATCCATCATTTTCATGCAGATTAGGATCAAGATCGCTTTCACTAAGTTCATTAACTACATCTGTTGGATTAGAAGATAATAATCTCACATTTTCATGCACATTAGGATCAAGATCGCTTTCACTAAGTTTATTAACTACATCTGATGGATTAGAAGATAATAATCTCACATTTTCATTGCTATTGTTACAGATACAACTTCTATCCGGATCCATCACTTCATGGGGCATAGGATCATATTGCCATTTCAAGTGATATTTTTGATCATCTGAATATATAATTGTACATAGACAAGAATAAAATATTAGATTTAACTTGTTAAAGGCAATTTTAATGTCTAATTGATCTTCATCTTTGGTCAATTGTACCTCTTTCTTTGTGTAATACTCTGTTAATCTTTTAGAATTAATCTTGTTCTTATAAAACCTAAATTCAATAAAAAATGTTTTGGTTTTTTTAATATCATTGTATACTTCTTGAGGGATACTCCATAATAATTCACAAGATTCACGTCTTTCAATTGGGGTTTGATTTTCAGTTTCATTCTTATTCGGCTGTTTCATTTTTTTATAAGGTAGAACAACGTTAATAGCTTCATTTATTATCGAATCCTCAATATTCGGATCAAAATTCTCAGGTAGATTACATATCCCATCCTCTGACAGTTCAATTGTACATAGGATAAAGTCTAAAAGACAAAACATTGTTAATATATTTTTTTCAATATTTATAATTTTTAATGACAGTATATCAAAATTAATTTAATAAAATTTTGGATAATTTTTAAATAATATTTAGTTTAATTTGACATTTTTAAAAATTAAATTATTATATAATATTAACATAAATAAGCTTTTTATTAATTCATGCATTGTGGAGGGTTAAAGGATTAAACATTTGACATATTTGAATATGATTCTATTATATATAAAAATTAAAGTTTCAATTAATAAAATAATATGTCAAAATATTTTAAGTTGTGTAAATATATTCGTAATTTGTGAAAAACTAAAAAAATTATATAAAAGAAATAAATAAAGAAATTTGCATATCAATTAATACTTTAATAAAAATGCTATACATAAATAATATCCTTGTCTGACATATTAATTTATTAATAAATGACTATTTTTAAAAATTTGGTTTCATGTAATACAGTACTCCAAAAAAAAAAACCGGACACCTCAAAAAAATTGTTTAAAAGGTGTAAATTTATAAATAAAAAGATAATTTGAGCATAATTGTATAAGTATATCTATAACATTTTTTATTTTTTAATCGCGAATTTTATATAAACTCTTTTGATAATTTTGATAATTTTTTTAATTAAAAACCAATAAAAAACCAAACACTTTTTTTCAATATGATGTATGACAACTTTTTGCCACTATAACTTCTTTAATTATGTCACTCATAGAATCTACTAGTGTTCTACAGTATAAAATATTAATATCAGCCCACATTTCACCAATTTTTGATATAAAATGCTCCTCGTTTTCAAAAACAAAATTTCTTAGTTTTTGCTTTAAATAAGCCCATATATGTTCTATTGGGTTTAGATCTGGCTCTGTAAAGGCCATTCTAACACCTCAATGTTCATATATTCAAAAAACTCTGAAGTTATCTTACTTTTATGCTTTGGATCATTATCTTGTTTAAATTTACATTTTGAAAATTAGAATTTTCGTGCACTTTCATATAAATTATTGGTTAATATTTGAGTATAATATAGTGCATTTAAGGTTTCATCTAAAAACACCAAATTCCCAACACCATTTCTACTCATACAACCCCAAACAAATGTTTTCATCTTACCAAATTTGACAGTTTAATTTATAGGCGTTGATTTTCTTTTTCAACCCACACCTTTTGCCTCTTAGAGTCATTATAAATGTTAAAAAAATAGCATCGCTAAAGTAGTCTTTGCCTTTAAATAGCCACATTTTTTGCAAACCAAAATCTGTTAATGATTTGCACATTTGATAATTTTAGCTTAGATGAAGAATAAACACATCTAAAATGATTTTTCTTTAAAAAGAGGCACAATTTCATCACAGATACTTATATTTGACTTATCTTCAATCATATTTTTTTAATATTGCGGCATGTAGAGTAAAGTTTTTTATTGTTCGTTTTTTAATTTAATTGATATTGCTGATATCAATTATTTTCTTCCAACCAACTAATACCTTTTATTTTATCTTCTGTATCATTCTTGTATTGTAGATCTTTTTAAGTCGGTTTTTACACTAATTTTGCGTATTGAAAACCCCATAGAAAATAGCTGAAAAATTCGACTTTTGTCGAATTCAGAAACATGTTTACCCATTAGAATATTTGTTCTGTATTTTTTATTTATAGTTATACAAGGAGGGAAAATTATATGATATTTTTCCTGGTGTCCGATTTTTTTATTGGTTTTTAACTAAAAATTTTATCAAAATTATCAAAAGAGTTTATATAAAATTCGCGATTTAAAAAATAAAAAATGTTATAGATATATTTATACAATTATGCTCAAATTATCTTTTTATTTATAAATTTACACCTTTTAAACTAATTTTTGAGGTTTTTGGTTTTTATGGAGTACTGTATATCATCTAAAAACGTTTCAACATTTTTGTTAAAATAATTGCTTATATTATTCAAATTGTCAATATTTTATTATTATAATTGAATTTCTAAATAAATAATAATTATTGGTTTGATCGTGATATAGATTTTTAATTATTAAATTACCCAAAAATTTCAAAATTAGATTAAAAAAACTTTAGTCTTGGTTGTATTAACAGGGCACAAAAAATAAATATTAAAATAAATGAATAAATAAAAAAAATAAGTTTTTAGCGTGCAAAATAAATATAAAAATTAATTTTGAAGATTATGCCTATAAATATAAATTTTATAAATTGCAAATATTGACATTTAATAGCCAAAAGTTGAACATGTTATACTTTAGCAATTTTGAATATATAGGAATATAAATATAGATCAAATTATCAACAATTTACATGATTTTTACACCTAAATATTTAAAAAATTAGCTATAAATTGTCAATTTTTACACTATTAAGTTTTATTATGAATTTTAATTTTTATATACCTTTTGCTTTAAATTTGTTATTTTTTGTGCTATTGTTAATTCACTGTGCCACGTTAATACAACAGAATAAATTTTTAGATCATTTGAAAATTTTAACCAAAGCACAATCAAATTTTCAAAATCATGTTTTTAAACGTTATTTCTACCAAGAGAACATCCATTTTATATAAGCGTACCCTTTCTTAATTCATATTTAAAACATTGACCAATACGATTCAATATTGTGAGTATGATCAAGGATTAAAAGAGAAACATTATAGATAATATTGATATAAGAATCAAATATTAAACATAGAAGGTTTGTATTTTTGCATATAATTTAAATTTATTTTTATAATTAAAGGTATCTTTTCTACATATTCTTGCTATTTAAGACAGTTAAGTGTATGCGCTCCTGTCTTGTGAATATTCTATATATATTGTCAGGCTTTGAATAAATATCAGAGTTACTGAATATTTATACATTGTTTTTTTAATATTTTAATCTGTTACCTTTATTTCTGTTCATTTTTTATATAATACCGCACTTGCTTAATTGCACTAGTTTTAATGCAAAATAAAAAAATTTTGATATTGTGCTATCAGATAAACCCATGTGATTCATTTTTCGGATCATTTATTTAATAATTAAAAAATTTATAATTGTTGAGCTAAATAATATTTTCTATGATATATACAGGTTCTGTTTAGTTGTCGAAACACTTTTCTGTCTACATATATGGCACATTTGACTATGTTACTTGAAATATTACAGTTTAGACAGTGAAAATGTCTCTGTAAATCTTTGACATCTTTAAAAAAGAATAGTTTGATTGAATTCATAAGAATTAGTTTATTTTATTTATAAAATAATTAAAAAAATCAAAAAATAAAATTTTAGTACAAATAAAATTAAATTTTTGGTCTTTTTCAGTTGATTTAAACTTTTTACTAAAATCGTTTAAAACCACAAAGCTTACTTGTTTTTAACTAATATTGAGACATTGTATGATAGTAACAGTAAATAAATTAAATTTATTTTTATAAGATTTGGGTGTATTAAAGATGAACTATATATACCCAATTTTTGATTTTTCTGTATAATATAAAATTATATTAGAAACGTAGATAAAAATTTTGTTTATGTAATTTAATAAACCCAGCAAAAAAATTAATTTTTTTTTCAAAATTATGATTCAATCAATTGTTTTATACATAATATAAAACAATATTTATATAGTGTTAAAAGACATATAATAAACTGGTTAATTTGATATTTCTTAGACATATTCTTTTATATCCCGGTTTTTAATTTAGAATTATTACAAAAAGCTGGTATTTAAAATTAAATAATATAGACAGATATGCTGTTAAAATATAATTATTATATGAATATTGTAAATTTAATCAAATTGATTTAATTAAGCATCTCTTGTATTATTTTGACTATCATCATGCATATGATTAAAAATTGAAGTATATATCATGTCAAAACCTGAATTATCATTATTGTTAGGATTAACATTTCTAATGTATACAAATTTAACAATGCCTAGACCAATATACTTTAATTTTAAATTATTTTTATCATAAAATATAAATTGAAATTCATAATCATCATTTTGATGGTTGACATCGAACTTAATTTTATTAATTTTTAATGTTGATGAATCAATTCTCTCTAATTCATCAAAAGTTAGTTCTGCTTGATATATTTTTGTATTAAAGACAGTAGTAATAGGTATTATTTTAAAACATAAAGTATTCATATCAATATTTCTTAAATTATCTGAAATTGTCAATATTAGATCTGTTGTTACAGTATTACCATCTAAAACAAGATTCTCATATCCTAAAATCATTTTCTTTTCGTGGCAAATAAGTGGATTATCTTTGATTAATCTTCCACACTCAAATATTGACGAATTATAGTAAACGTCCTCATCTTTAGGAAGATTTAAACTATGAATTATATTTAAAATTGAAAAATTCATATGGATAAATTTTTAAGATTTTTCTTAAAAATTATCAAATATGTCAAAATAATTATATTTTAACAATAATATTACTTTTATACCAATTTATATAATTTTAGGTTTTTATCAAATTTTATGTTCCTATTAAATCAAATTCAATTGGTCAAGAAAAAGAATTAAAAATTTATAAAAATTTATGTAAAATAATGTTATATAATACATAAACTTTTAACTATTTACATTATAGCCTTTTATTGACTAATTAAAACAAAATATAATAAAGATTTTTAATTTTCTAACCAGTTGTAATGGTGAATAAAATCAAATTATGATCCTTCGATTACAACTCATGTAACATTAATAACATAATTATATATTTTTATAAAAATATGTTAATGTATGGTAAGGGTTTTGAGCTTTAATACATTTTTGAATAATTGGCAATTTAAAAAAAAACAATTGATACTAATAATTAAAGTTTTATTTGTCAAATATTCTTGCTTAGGCAAAAGTATGAAATAAGAAAAACACAAACAACACAAAGTGCTATCAATTTTAAACCTTTCAGCTAATATTAATGTTTTTTACAAAGAATTTACCATATTAGAAAAGCCGAACCAGCAAGTAATAAATCAAAATCAAACAACAACAATAATAAAATATAGAAGAGATGAAAGCAGATATTAATGACCATACACTATTCTAGTTTTTGTAAAAGGCAGTAGAAAAATTTGATTGTCATGCCATCTTAAAGTATCTTAGATGATGACAATAAGACTTTAAAGACACCAATTTTATATTGTAAGCTAATCTTAGTGCTATTACGTACATCCTAACTTATATCCTTAAGAGTGACACTTCAATTCCAACGGAGAAGAGGTGTCAATCTATAGACAGCAAACCATTTTCCCAGAGTGAACAAGGTTAAAAGTATCTCTCAGTCTATGATTTTGTCCCTGACCTGTTATAGCCCAATTAGTCGTTGTTTCCAACGTTACCACGTGGAGGTCTAGACTCATCATAGAGAAAAATAACCAATAAAGTATATAATATTATTTTTCTTTGTAATTTAATTAAAATAGAAATAAATATGCTTATTTTAAAATGTATTTCGACTTTTTTCAAAAATTAAATAATTATGATCCCAAAAGACCAAATATATAGGGTTGTATTTAATTTTTTATGTACGTAAAATATTTAATATAGATTTTAAACATAAATAAACATTACTCATATACATTAATACCATCTTACATAAGAACAAACTACATAAGATTAAAAAAAACATTTTTAATATGTTATAATATTGATAACTAACTATTTAATTTTAAATTTGTTTAAAAAAATTCATGAGGGACATATAATTCATACAAACCTTATAATTCACCTCTCTTAACAAAAATCGATGTTTTATTTAAGAAAATAGAGTCACTTTGACAAGAGAGGGTCAAAATATTCATGAAAATAAAACAATCCAATTACATGGTAATAGTGACTTATAATTTCTTTTTATTTCTCTATAAGAGGATTCAAAATAATCAATATTTATGGAAAAAGCCCAGCAATTCATTAAAACTCAAAAAAAATTATACACGATAAAATAAAGAGATAGAAGGGATATAAATCATAAACTTACCATTCTTTAATAAAAATGGTAACAAAATCACAATATTATGACAATTTGAATCATCTTAGATGTTAAGAATAAAATTTAAAAGAAACTTACTTTATTTTGTGATTGTAACTAGAATTAGTACTTTACGTACACTGGCCAGTTTTATCTTATTTTATGTTGTAACTTATAGAACTCCAAACCGGTACAAAAAGATGAATGTATGAACTAAAAAGGTTAAGTCTTGATTCAAATATCATCAATACCCTTTGTCTAAACTGTAAACAACACATCTTCGCATATTAAAAGGATAGGAGTATTTTTAATATCTATCTTACCAATCCAGAAGAACTGGTTAGGGTTGACAACCTAGCCAGTATAAATAAATTTCTTAGAGGGGAGTGGCCAGTTTTAAGATGGAAGCATCCAGAGGTTCAATGAGCTATGTTCTTTAAACCCTCGAGAAGCAAACAATTTCTATTGCGAAGCTTTGACCCTAAATCTCCTCTACAAACCAAAGCGCGGTAGTGTATGGTCGATTTGAAGCACCAATATTTAATGTCCCTAATATCGTAGGATTATCGTTTTTTCACACACGTGCTTTTTTCAAAGCTCTTATCTCAAATAGAATTAATAAATCATTATTTTATGTTGTAAAAATCTTTATCAATAAGAAGAATTGTTTATCTGTCGACTGTAAAATAGTTTTAGAGTGTGAATAGATTTTCTGTATCACACAAGTCTTACTTTAGTCTCTTGCAACTAGTAGCCTGTTAAAACTCAATGTCGTTATTTCTATAGTTAGTTTCTTCACCGCACCAAACAAAGGTCTAAAATCTCCCTGAATCTATTATTTATGTGATATGTTCAGATCGTCTTTGTTTGTTGTTAATAAAAATATTTCCTTCCTTTGTTTTATAATATGGCATCAATGATATTTTCTTTTATTTTATAAAATTATAAATTTCATATTTAGTATTTAACTTATTACCTTTATGGTAAATAAAAATTTATAAAGGATGGTTCATCTATATTATTGACTCTGTGTCAACATAACAACTCGAGGGTTACCATTGCTCCTATTCTAATTCGTATACCATTTTGGATAAAATAATGTAAGTATTTTTAAATTTTAAGAAATAGTCCTTGTCGTACCTATTCAGGCTATCACAATGTTTTCAGAATTTTTTCTACGAACCATAATCTATCAATTCTAAAATTTTTAATTTCTTTATTTATTTTTTTATTAAAACTTTATGATATTATAACTTGCAATATCATCATATTCAAAATTTCAAAAATATATATTAAAGTATTTAAATTAATAAAAGTTGTAAATGTTTATTTGAATATATAAAAGGGTTTTCATATCAAACAATATAATTCTTAAAATAAATAAAACCATTAATTCAATCATTAACCTTGCTAAGATTCAAATCATCATCTCCTGATACAAATTCTTCAACAACAAAGGTAGAACATCCACTTGTTCCTTCTGAACTTTTAGAAGCTAACTCTTTACCAGACTCCTTTTGTTTTTCCAGACTCTGAGAATCTACATTTCCTGGAGCTTCTCTACTAGATAATAATGATTCAGATCTTCTAACATATCCAAATCCTTGTGGCATAGTATCTTGTTTTGACTCGGTTATTCCACTTCCTTCAGCAATAGAATCAAACTTAATACCTCCAATTAGCATTCTAGCTGGACCTACAGAAGATCGACGTAGCTTAGGTTTTTGCCTTTTCTTTTGCTTTTTATGTTCCAAATCAGACATCATCGCATCATCTAAACGTTTTTTGTCTTTCCTGACATCAATTATACCAATTATTTTGTTTTTCTGTTTGTTAATTGATTCAGCAACAACGAAATACGAAAATTTCTTAAAATCCTGGTCATAACAATCCTTTTTGAAGGTTTTCATTCCCCTTTCAATCCTTTTAAAATCCAAAGCATAAACTGACTGAACCTTAACCTTACCTCGAATTTTTATTTTTGAATCGCTAATTCGTTCGTAAAAGAAAAAATAAAAGTTGATAGGTTCAGGGTACGACTTTTCCTTAAAGACTTTTTCGAATATTAAAAAATATCCTTCATATACCCACCTTAGTGCCCCATATTTGCTAGGAAACTCATGATTTAAATGAATTTGTACTATGTCGTCTAATTCTAGTTCTTTTGCATTTTCAAGAAAACTCGAGCTGTACGTTGATCCTACACATACTAAATTGAAGTCAGGCCCATCAATGTACTCCATACATTGATCCATAGACATTGCAGTCATAGCTAATCTCAAAAGCAGCATGGTTAGATTTAAATTTTTCTTTTTATATTGCTAATCTTGGATATTTGATATAATTAAAAATATAATAACTATCATATTAATGACTATATAAGAAAGATATATGTCTTTTTACGAAATTCATTATTAATAAAATATTAATATTCATTTAATTTGATATATCATAAATTCAATGTACATTTATAAACATGAAATATAGTAGATATGAAAATTTATATATTTTTAGAAATATAATTTGTATTAATTAATATAATATTTATGTTAGTCACATTGTATAACTAATCTAAGATGGCCAATATAATGTGAAAAATTACATTAAAACATTATATTTAAATATTAAGACATAATGATTAAATAATTATTAAAAATATTTTATTATATTTAATTGGCGTGAGATATTCACTCCACAGATATATTGTGATATATTTTTTATCTTAATATACAAGTTTGCTTATAATATTTATTTATATATTCTCGTGTGAAATAAACGAAAACACCCATAAATGATGGGTTTATTGTGTATTTTCATTTGCAATAATAATAAAAGTGTTTTAAAACATAAATGATTGTATTATAAACTGCTTTGCGAAAAAAGTAGTGCTACTAAAAATACAAATTTATAAATAAATTAACTAATTATAAATGTTTATATTATTATATTTTTAATATTTACATATGGCTTTAACATATGACGTTTAGTGCGATAATTTTTGATAAATTTAATTTGCATTCAAAAGTTACATCTGTTATAATTAATTTAACAAATACTCTATTACAAACAGATTTTATAAGACCAAAAGATATAATCAAACGTGATTTATTAATTGACTTTTTCAAAATTTTTATTTTTTAAAATAAACATAATAATTTCACTGAAACTTTGTAAATATTAACGCGAAACAACAAAACAGTAAGTCATTTACACGTAGAACTAGTTATGCCTTTCATATAAACTTAAAACAGTTACCCGCAAGGTATTTCAAAAAACACATTCATCACTACATTAGAAATAAAAAATAACCTGTTAAAACTGTATAATATAAATACATCTACACCGACATGCAAAAAAGTCTCAGCCCAAAAATTAATAAAAAAATTGATTTTAGTTTTTAAAAAAGTAACAAATCAATAATATATATATTAAATTAACACTTTATCTTCTATCTTATTTATACATCAAAATAAGTTTTGATTGTGCAAAAAAAGGTTGCATCCCAAAATTAATATTAACACAATTTTATTTTGCGCTATAAATAACAAAATGTTTTTTTATAAAAGCTTTAAACATACGTTTTATTTATCATTATATCCAAGTCATACAATAATTAAGATAATTTTAAAAATAAACCATCCTTATATAAAGTACAAACCCATTTAATTTACACTTAAAATGAGCAGAAATATGATCGATAAAATTAAGTTGGCTAATTTTCATCGTAATATTGTTTTTTTTTTGTTTTATTTTAAATTAATCTTGAATATATAGAAATGTAAAAATATGCATCATCATACAAGGATATAAGGCTAAAAGTCTCATCACAATCAAGATTATTCAAGAATTAGAGCTTATGTTTATTTATATGCAGATGTGTATAATATTTTATGATAAAAACAATTTATACTAAAGCTTTAGATGATTTACTGGATATTTTATAATTTGACAAACATCATATTTTATAAAAGAAAGAGAACACTTATGATTAAAAACTTTCATACATAAGCCTTGATAAAATTATTAATATCTAACAAGTGATTTCTTTATTTGCATTCCTAAAAAATATTACGACTTCTATTTTTTCAACCAAAAAATAACCCTTCTATGTCTAAATAAATACCAATATAATAATTCTTAATATTTTTTAAATCGCGTATTAGTTTTAATTATAAATGTGGTTTTTGAGCATTTTTGATAGGATAATAAATTTTTTTCTTAGATAATATAAAAATATTAGTTTCATAAGAAATTGGGGTTTTTTCAATTTGGTTCTTATCCTGAGATCAAATATATTGAATATTTTCAAATCTACACTTTATTTTGTAAACACTTTCATGTAAAGCACTACAATTATTTGAGATAAAATTTTAGATTAAAACCGATCTAAATCACTTACTAATTATTTTTGCCCCTCAGTAAAGAGCTCATACACAAACATTTTGTTTAATAATTAATAAAAATTAAATAAAGGGAAATTCTCGCATGCGACTGTTTTGTAATGATTATTTTTAATTATATGATCAAAATGCTTTATTTTATTATAAAGTGACCATAAGAATCATATTTTTTGGGTTGCAACTTTATTTTAATTGATATTGTATATCAACATGTATTTTGTTGATATTAAACTATTATTAAGTATTTGAAATTTAATTTTCGAAAAAAATATTATTCTGAAATAAAAAATATTTAGTTTATATTGGCTACTTAGTTTTAGTTTTGTGCGTTAAGTAAAGAAAAATGACTAAAAACTTTGGGTACATCATACCATCATTAAGGAATTGTTAGGTTCAGTAAAGGTGTAGGGTTGTATATCATATAAAAGAGTATTAAATATTGTATTCATATATACCGCTGCGTATAAACAGCTTCTTACACAAACGCTTAAGCGTCAGTATTTATTTTGATATTTTATTTTTAAACAAGACAATACACCTTGCCATGTTTTTTTCTATTAATGATCAGTTATAGAAGTTTAAATATTATAATAAAGATTATCACTTTATTTTAATCAAATCGTGTATATTTTGGCATATAATAAGTATAAATTAAGTTTTTTTTGAATATGGGAGAATTAAAACCCAAAAATCTTAAAATATAGAGAAACAAACCAAAATATTTTATGCTTATATTTTTTAAAAGAATATTTTGTATTTTATATATTTTAGGGTATAATTATTCATAAAATTTAGGGTGATATTTTTTACAAATATAATCACATAAAATATCAGGGCTCTTGTATAAAACTCGATTCTAAAAATAAATATGATTCTATACGATAGATTGTTTACATAAATTAAATGTTTAGTTAGTTATGAAGATACGATTTTTATTTTAGGAATTTTAAGTAAATTTTAAAATTTTCTGGTAATCTATACCTTTTTCGTTTTAAAATGAGAATAGTAAACTTTAAAATGAGAAAATGTTAAAATTAAAAATTTATACTTTTATATTATATGCATAAATAAATAAAAAACATAGAATTCATTTATTAATACATATAAAATAATATTGTTTGAAAACAATAATTTTTGGGGTTTTTGTGTTTCTATATATAAATTAAAAAATTCAAATAACACATTATTTTCTATTCGCGTGATTATAGGGTTTTAAATCAAAAAAAATGATGCTTTAACAAAAAAACAATATATGCAATTTTACAACTGATCTTGAATCTTTTCTAAAAATAAAATTTTAATCAAAAACCCCAAAAATTCCGAACGAAAAACAAATTAGAATTAAAGCTTATCTCATTGTTATTAAAAAATCAAAAAAATTCATGTTTTTTATAAATATAAAAGTATAAATTTTTATTTTTTACATTTTCCCATTTTAAAGTTTACTATTCTCATTTTAAAACGGAAAAGGTATAGTTCGGAAAACATTTTGCAATCAGTGACAGAAATCTCTTATAAATTGGTGTAATGAACAAGTTTATGATTGAGTAATGTGTTCAATATCAAATGAAGCCCTTAATAAAAAAACAAAAGTGTAATAATGTTCTTTAAAAACTTATAAACAATTTAATTTATTTTTTAAAATAAATATAAAATTTGGATCAATTCCAAAATTTTCCTACAGAGAAAAAAAAATTTAGGGAAACCCCAAAATTGTATCCGGTGTGCATCAAGTTCAATTTTTTTTCGAGAAATTCTTTTAAATAATATTTTATAATTTAAATTACATCAAAGAACACTGTTTTCAACATCATTTTTGTAAAGAATGCATCAATTTTAGTAGATTGAATCATTTCTTCTCTTTTATTCGTGAATTGACTTTAACCCAATAAGACTCAATATTTTGATTTTGAACTGAAATCTCATGATTAACAATATTAAACTATGATTAAATTTTATTGAATCATTTAAGGCTTGGATATATTTTTGAATAAGATTCAATTCATCAGAATAAATAATTGTGCCTCAACGACATAATTTGTATATAATTGGTTAAAGAGTAAAGAGCTTCTGTTAAACACATGCTCTATATATACCATTGAGGGTCTTGATAAAATATCAACAATATTAAATACCCAAATTTCAATATATCGGTATCTTTCTTTTCCGCCTTTCGTTTGGTGTTGAATTTTGTTTTATCAATCTGACAGATAATTTTTACCATCTAATTCTAAAGAGTTAAATTCAAATATATTTTAGAAATTGTACATTTTGAAGAATTAATGGTTTTTACGGCTTTGGATATTGTTATATCATTTGACCATAAATTTATTATTTTTAAAGCGTTCCTCAAAATGAGGTTAAGACCACAGAAGAAACTATCTTTTTAACAAAAAAATATTTTGTAAGATAAGCATACATTATTCATGCATCTGAAGTTTTCTTGTTGATGTTTCTTGTGTATTTAACAATTGAACAAATTAAAAAACATCAAGTTAACGTAATATTTGTAGTAGATGATCTATATCATTTAAAAAGGTTCAATGTTATTGTTAAAAATTGCTTATTCTAATTTAAATTATAAAAATTTCATTCTTATAACTAAATTTATAATTAAAATTCGAAAAAAATTCCCTTGAGAAAGTTTTAATTGAGATCATGAAATTTTAATTTAACAATTTATCATTTTTTTTAATTATGTTTTAGAAGATATTTTTAATCTCTATTTAAAATGATGAAACTGGTAATACCATATAGTTATAATCATAATAAAGTTAAACAAACAATCATAATCTTTCCGTATTTTATATAATTATGATTTTGCAAGAATGATATTATTTCTTTCTAAGATTTGGGAAGCGTTTCTAAGAATAATTTCTCTTTAAAATATAAACGGTTTAATATTTTTATCTGATATTTTGTCGTTTATCATGATGAAAAATAATTTATTGATGTTGCTAAATACAGTACTCCAAAAAAAAACCGGACACCTCAAAAAATTTGTTTAAAAAAAGTAAATTTATAATTTAAAAGATAATTTGAGCATAATTATATAAGTATATATATATAAAATTTTTATTTTTAAAATCGCGAATTTTATATAAACTCTTTTGATAATTTTGATAATTTTTTAATTCAAAACCAATAAAAACCGGACACCTTTATTTAATATGATTTATGACCACTTTTTGCCACAATAATTTCTTTAATTCTGTCACTCATAGAATCTACCAGTATTCTACAGTATAAAGTATTAATATCAGCCCACATTTCACTAATTATTGATATCAAATGCGCCTCGTTTTCAAAAACAACATTTATTAGTTTTTGTTTTAAATAAGCCCTGTATAAGGTTATTCTAACACCTCAATGTTCATATATTCAAAAAGCACCGAAGCCATCTTACTTTTATGCTTTGGATCATTATCTTGTTGAATTTTATATTTTGAAAATTGAAATTTTCGTACACTTTTATATAAATTATTGCTTAATATTTAGTATAATATATACCTTTTCCGTTTTAAAATGAGAATAGTAAACTTTAAAATGAGAATAAGAAACTTTAAAATGAGAATAGTAAAC
>JAOXFI010000067.1:0-18153 GCA_029232285.1 Agmasoma carcini (nom. nud.) | reverse complement strand
GTCTTGTCTTGTCTTGTCTTGTCTTGTCTTGTCTTGTCTTGTCTTGTCTTGTCTTGTCTTGTCTTGTCACGTCTTGTCCGTCTTGTCCGTCTTGTCACGTCTGTCTTGTCATGTCATGTCACGTCACGTCTTGTTATGTCTTTCACGTCTTGTTATGTCTTTCACGTCTTGTCACGTCTTGTCACGCCTTGTCACGTCTTGTCACGTCTTGTCTTGTCTTGTCACGTCTTGTCACGTCTGTCTTGTCTTGTCTTGTCACGTCTTGTCACGTCTGGTTAGTAGGTTGATCACACAAAGATACAGCAAAAAAATTAATTTATGTAGAATGATATTTTAGCTTACCTTTGATAAGATAATGAACAAAACATGTTATTATTCTTATTTATTATTAGTATTTCTACTTATTATTCTATGAATTAATCAAAACAATTTTTCTTATAGTTGATAAATAAACGAATATCAATTATATCAAAATATATGAAAATCTTATTTTTTATTTAATACTTCTTAGAATGTTGATTTGATGTTTAATATCATTACGAATATTTTATTTTCTCTTTTTTATCACTCATAATCTTTTAGATGTTCCTAGAACAGTATTGAGAAAATAACCATCTGCAATGAGTCCAGACATCCAAATGGTACAGAGTGGTAACGTTGTAAACTGTTGTAACAAGTATATCCAAACTCTTTATTCAATTTGTGTCTTGGTCACCGTCCACGGTGTCATGGGTAAAACTCCATAAATATTTAATATTAAATTTGATTTCATATCTCATGATATCAGGATCAATTCATTATTAATATCAATCTTTTATCATAATAGTAACTTTGATTAAATGATGTACAATTGGCTATAACAGAACTGTAGAGATTCGGATAACATTGTTTACTCAAGAAACTGGTTTGCGGGTAGATAGACAGACACCTCTTTTTATACACAGAAAAGGCAACTTCGTGATCTCGAAGATTTAAGCTGGCTAGTGTGTGTAATAGCACCATTTCCAGCTTATAATATAATATGGTGTCTTTAAAATCTTACTATCACTATCTAATACGACATAGCAATCAAGCTTTTCTACTATCTTTTACCAAAGCACGTATAATCTATGGTCATTATTCCCCGCTTTCCGTGGTTTTTACATTATAATTTATAATTGTTGTTTGATTTGTGAATTTTTATTTGTTGATTTGACTTTTCTCCTTTGGTAAGTTTATTAATATTTCAGAATTAGAGTACACATGAATAATAACTGTAAATTTTCTAATCGATTTACTCTGTGTTGTTTTTCTTTTTATTATAATTATAACCAATTTTTTAAAAAAATAGTGAAATCTTATGTTTTGGATTTAAAATAATGATTTAACTGTGTATAGAGATCGGGTTAAAAACATTGATTTTTGAATTTTGTATAGCTATTTTCTTACAAGAATAATCAAATTTAGTATTACATTTTTTTAATCATGTCTTATAAAGTTCAATGTTTATTTTGCAATTCACTATAGTTATAAATATAAATAAAAATAATGATTAGAATGAACAAGTATATGATACTAGCATAATAATAAAATATAAATTATCGTATGCCAACGGTAGTTTACATGTTTTTAGGTAACATACGTAAATAGAGACTATTAGGCAGAAGTTTAATTTGTATTATTTGTTTTCTTAACATCCGATATCTTTATAATAATATTTTCTTTTAAGCTAACTGCATAAACAAATATCTGTCACAAGATATCCACTTTCTTCTATTAAGAAGAATTACAATCCCAGTTTAATTTACTATCATTTTGGTAAATCCGTCTTGTATGACCATCTTATTATTTTCTTTATACATTTTTATTTCATAAGATCCTATCCAATTATATACCAATTTATTATTTATCATTTTTTCTTGTATACTATATCACCCTTTTTAAATTCATAAATTTTTTTTTATTTTTCGTATCATTCTGGTTTAAGATTTTCATCTCTTTTTATTTGATTTTATCTTTCACTGCTTGTTCATCTGTTTTTATTTTTCTACGATCTTTAAATATTAATGTAAAAGGTAAAACAATTATTGTTATATTTACTGCTTATTGTAAGCTTATATTCATCTTTCTCTGTAAGTTTGATATTGTTTCTAATTTGTTTACTTTTAATAGTCTGGTTAATTCGTTCACTAAAAGAATTATATGTTGGGTTATAAATAGAAATGGGAATATGATGTGTTTTCTTATTTTAAAAATAATTATTTAATTATTCACTGTTATCATATTATAATGTGAATTTTTTTAATATATAATCCATTTATCAATGACTTTTATAATATCTAAGCATTTTTGTTTTTTTTGTTATCTAAACCCTACTTATTCATGAATATTTATCACTAATCATGATTATATAAAATTTTAGGATTAAGTCGGTTTTATTCCCTATTGAGTAATATTTTTGAGACTCCTTTCTATTTTTCGTTTTTTTAAAATTAAAATATAAGGTATCATAAATACAAACTAACTAACTAAACTTCTAAACTTACTCTAACTAAATAAAAAACCAAATTTAATAAATAATTTTCGAAAACTAAATAAATTAATATAAAGACTTTAAATTTAATAATATATATTTAAAAAAATTATTTATTCCTTCTGAAGTACTGATACCTTCAGTGTTTACATAAGATTTATATTCTTTAATAAATGATTCTAGATTTCTTAGCATAACACCTCTTCTTGATCTTATTCCCAGCTTCAACTTTGACCAAACACTTTCAATCGAATTTGTATGAACTCCCTCTTCATTAACAAATCCTCGATTATGATTATCTACCATATGTGTACAATTATTTCTAGCAATTGCCTGAACATATGATGGGTAACCATCTTATTTTATCAGTGCTCCTTCTCATATACTTTCCCTTATAAAACTACACTGCTTTGCAAAAAAAAAGTAGCACCCCAAAAAATGAAAATCTTGTGCTAGATAAAACTAGATAGAAAAAATATATAATAAAATAAACTATTTAAATACATATATGTTCTTGTGTTTTTTTCAATATTTCAATATGAATTCTAAATATAATATTTAGTGTAAACATGTTTGCAAAAAAAGTAGCACCCTAAAGTTTCCCTCTGTTTTTACAATAAAATTTCATTTAACGAAAAACCCAAGTCAATACATCTTTTAGAAGAGCAAAAAATCAATGTTATTAGTGAATTAATGAATAATTTAACCCAAAATACTATCTCTCTAAAATACAATATTTTGCGCAGAACAGTGCATAAACATCAATAATAAATAGGAAAAAATAAATTAATTAAGTGAAGAACATGATCTATACAACATATGAAGCTCAATTCTTTATGTATAAAATTTTTATAAAGTGTATTGATAAAAATATATTTATCACTTTATTAGAAATGAAAAAACAACTGTTAAAGCAATACAATATCAATGTATTTATATCAAACTATATCAAAACTATAAATAAACAAAGTATCAACACATTTATTGCTGTTATTAAGCCATTATTAAGTAAGAAGAACATTATTATATGAAAAATTAAAAAAAGAATTTTTAGAAATTTTAAAAGATGAGCTTGTATCATTTATTTTTTTTGATGAATGTTGATTTGGTCTTTATCAGCAAGAAAGTTCTTGTTTAGTGCGACTAAGAAATAGGAAAGGTTAAATCCAAAATATATTTTACCATCAATAAAGCATGGTGGTGAATCAGTAAAAATATGGGGCTGCATATCATTTAAAAAGGTAAGCATACTTGTGTTTATTGATCAAACTATTGACGATGTTACATATAAACAACTTCTTGCTAAAAATTTTGAAGAATCTGCATTTATGATTGGTATTTCAGATTTTATTTTTCAGCAAGACAATGCACTTTGTCACAATGAAAGTCAGTTCAAACATTAATATATTCTAAAAATTAGAATTTAATAAAATAGTCACCACAATCAACTGATCTAAACCCATCGAGAATATTTAAGCATATATAAAGCGAAAATTAAGAGATTTTGGGTTTTTGAAGAAAGATAAATTAATTGATAAAATCTTCAAATATAGAACAATATGAATCATGAAATAATTAGGCATTTTGCTTTGAGCTTTCAAAAAAGAGCTTTGGCTATTTATAGAGCTGAGAGGAGACATGTTAATACATAAAATTCAAGGTGCTATTTTTTTTTGCAATCATGTTTATACTAAATGTTATATTTAGAATTCATATTGGAATATTGAAAAAACACAAGAACATATATGTATTTAAATAGTATATTTTATTATATATTTTTTGGGGTGCTACTTTTTTTTGCAAAGCAGTGTATATATAGATTCTATATGACTATCTGAAAAAACAACAAGCCTAATCTCATTTGTTTGCTCAGAAATAATGCTATCACTTATTTAGTACCCCTGATGTAGCTTGTTTTGGATGTAGAATTATAGATTGTCTTACGTCTACAACACGATGTTTTATCTATTTGGTAGCAATCTGTTATCATTGATATACGCATTACATATCGGTATTATTGTTTTTTTAATATTTATATAACTTTTTTCAGAAACTTACCGAATGTTACGGCTTGATAATTCCTGGTACCAAAACAATAATGGTAAATTTTAATTAAAATCTTGTATATTAAAATATTAGGTAATTTTGCATTGACATATTTCAAAATAGACATGCTTTTTTACAAGATTTACACCGAATTGTATAACCACTAATTGTTTTCTTTTTTTTGTATTAGTATTGCGGATATTACGATATATTTCGTCTCTTATTTTCCCAATTCTTTTAAGGATTTCGATTGTTCTGTTCTCACTGAAGAATATTTCATAATTACAGTAAAGAATTCTAAAATATTTTCTCTGTACCATTTTGTAGCTTTCCTTTTTATTTCCGTTTTTTTTTAAAATTTAAAAAAAAAGAAAATAGAAAAGAGGCCCAATATTTTTATTATCTGTAAAGGTAGTTGTTTAAAAACCAAAAATAATATTCCTATAGTTTTAAAGCTTCTGATAATTGCTAATAATTTATTCTTCTATAGTTGTGTAGTTTGATTCTGCTTTTTTATATGTAAAACTGTATATACCTAGAATTTTGTCATTTTAATACAACACTTTACCAATTACATAGTTATTTGCATTGGTTTTAAGTTTAAAAAGTTAGAACTAGATCAATGTATAGTATAGTTATCGTTTTTCAAATATTTTATTAGTTTTTTCTCTTCTTTAAAAGTTTAAGAAAATTTGTTCCGTTTTTAAGTTGTCAGTAATTGGTTTGAGTGTAGTACTTAGGTCTTTAATGAATGGCTTGTACCAGTTTATTACTCTTAATATCATTTGAGCTCGTCATTTCTAATTTTAAGTCTTGAGATATCCGCTGTAATTCCTGTTTCAAAAATATTTTAAAAAAGAACTCATTTTAAATATTAAAAATTATTCCATGTTTTTTTACTGTTGAAAATAGTTTTTATAGTGCTTTATATGGTCATCTTTTATTTTCGAGCAAATTAAAATATCATCTAAAAAGATTCTAACGAATGTAAAATCTTTGAAAAATATGTTCTATTACTCGATAAAAAACTCTTAAAATTAGTAAGCGTAAATATTGCGTAAGTAATTCTTAATGTATATTGAGATTACAAATGCAGTTTTTGAATGTCTTTGTTCCTGACCCTAAGTTAATAATAGCAACTGTTAAAATCTGATTTTCAAAACAAAATTACATCCTTTAAGGTTTAGTTTTTGTGTTTGTATGTAGTGAACGGGTAAGCATCTTTCTTTATAAGTTTGTTTAGTTTCCATAGTCTACAATTAGCTAAAATATTCCATTCTTTTTTACTAAGATTAAGTCGGTATTCGTGGTATGATTATTTGGTCTAATATGTTTTAATTCTAAGAGTCTGTTAGTTTTTTCATGTTTTAGTTTCTTTGATTTAAAGGTATGGAATAAGGTTTTGCTTGTGTTGGTTCATTGGTATCGGTGTAATCTCATCCCTTCTTCCTTTATAGTTCATATTAAATGGTTTTCTTCTTTATATTTATATTTTGATTATTTTGTCATTTGCTTTGTCATTACTGATGTTAAATATTGTATGTTTCTATATTATTTCTTTGTCAATTTCGCTAACTTTTTTTCAAACTGCTGATCCATGGATATGATTTTATCTCTTACTATTAGTTACATGTATTTATAATAAATTATTATGTTTTGTTTTTTCATGAAAAACTCTTAAGATTATAAGTTTTTTAGGTTTTCAGCTACCTTAAAAATAGTCTTAGACTGAAGTTTAAAACTTTCATTTGATTTAAATTCTGTCCTTATTTCACCTACATCAGATATGTGATTAGCATTGCAAAATCTTAAAATATTATTTGTCTTTGATGGTTTAAAATTCTCTGAAATTGCATGTGCTGTCTGTAGTGATATAAAATTATTTGTTGGCCCGGTATCTAATAGAGCGGTGACTTCTCAATCTCCGAATTTTAGCTCTAGTTCAATATCGTTTTTGTCGCTTGTTCTTTCTCTAATTATTCTATTCTATGTTGCTTAATTTGTCTTTATTTTTAAGTTTGAAACACTCTGAATAATCGTGGTATTTTATTTTGTGATAATTACTCAATTTGTTGTTTTAAAACTTTTCTTTAAATTCTTTGAATCTATGTTAGTAGTCATTTATTTTCTATTTTTGTCATAAATTCCATCATATCTGATGCTGTTACTTTCTGATGTTATTGTAGTTTCATTGTCATTAGAGGATGATGGTTAGCAATAAAACATTCCTCTATTTTGCTTTCTATTTTTCGTTTATTATATTATTTGAATACTATCAATTTACTTATCTCCATCTGAATTTCTTTATAAGATTCTTTGATTAGTCTATGATTGTTTTGTTTAGTTATTTGGAATTAAAAATTATACTATTTAATAAGTATTGATTATATTTTTGATTAAGTAGATTATCCAGCATGTCATCTAATTTTTAAAAAAATTGTTATTTCTTCTTGATGGTATTTATCGATAATGGTATGTAGCACGTTGATTGATGTGGGTTCTGTCCAATTACAGAATTTGACGGCAAATTCCGAATTCCTTTACTTATTCCACCATGTTAATTGTGGTGATGTCTTTTAGTTCTTTTGTAAATTTTAGATTTGTATCTTGTAGTTCATGCGTGAATTCATAGTATTTTTCTTCTTTGTTTTCTTTTGTCGTGTTTTTGGTATTAGTCTGAGAATTCACATTGACATGACCTCCGAGGAGCCCCTTATGTTTTAAGTAGATTACCAAAATAGACTTTTGAGTAAATATTTTTATTTATTGTATAGCGAGCTGGGGCGGGACTTGCGTACATATTTTTATCCACCATTGGGGTTATAATAACAGATTTCCTTTTATAGTTTGTTTTGTTTATTTATATATATTAAAATTAATAAAAAGAGTATACGTTAAGCATGAACAAATACCTTTCACACGATAATAATTAATTGAGGCATGATTCCTATCGTATCCAACTTTATTCAATAATTTTATATGGATAAATTTTTTTATAAAATTATAAAAAGAATATTGAATGGATTAATGATTTATTAAAATGATATTACTAATACGATAATGCTTTATGATTGATCGTTTTGCCCTTTTACTAACTATAAAACGACACCAGAAACGAAGAACATCTTTCCGCAGTCGCACACCTCACAGAAAGGTATATTAAATAAAAAATCTTCTTACATTATAAAATCAGTTTTGACGTAACCTCCGGGGAGCCTCTTATGTTTTAGGTAGGTTACCAAAATAGACTTTTGAGTGAATATTGATTTATTTACTGTATCGCGAGCTGGTGCGGGATTTGCGTATATATGTTTATCCACCATTGGGGTTATAGTAACAAATTTCTTTTTATAGTTTGTTTTGTTTATTTTTAATATATTAAATTTAATATAAACACTATAAAAAAGAGTATACGTTAAGTTTATTTGCAATACTTGCAAAAAAATCATATTAGTCCGGACCACAAATAAAAACCAAAAAATCGACAGTAGTAGGATTCGAACCCACGAGGGCATAACCCAGATGCGTTCGAAACATCCGCCTTAACCACTCGGCCATACTGTCCCAATAAAAGATTGAAATATATTATAAATAGTCTTTGTATATATTATTTTATATTTTTTCCAATATTTGAATATTAATAAAAATTCATAAATAAATTTATTTTCTAGCAGGTAAAATATCATCAATCTTTACAAGCATCTGGCATGTCTCAATCGAGAGACCAACCATGCTTCTAACGACTTTAGATGGTTGAACTATTCCTTCATCATTAATCATATCGCTTATTCTTCCTGATTTAACGCTAATACCTAAATTTTTATTCTCCCTAAGATTACGCTTTAGCTGAGAAACTAAATCAATACTATAATACCCTGCATTTGAAGACAAATAATATGGTAAATGAATAAATCCTTTTGATATTTCTCTTACAACTATAGAGTGAGGTCCTGTATAATCATCGAGCGCATTTGAAATACCAGCCTCAATAGATCCACCACCGGGTACTATAAAAGCCTCTTCTTTAAGGGTCTTAACTACAGAAAGTGCATCATTCAATGATCTCTCAGCTTCATCTACAACTAAAGGATCGCAGCCACTAACTACTATTGATACACCATAGCCGCAAATCTCCAACATATCATGACAATAATCAATATCAACTTCAAGAGGCTCATCTATTAAATCTACATCAGCACAAGGAAGAAAGTTCAAAATCTTAGATAATTTTGTCATTTCTGGCCTTTCAACATTATCAACGTACAAAATATTTAACTTTTTCAAAATATGCTGAGCTAATTCAGAAACAGCGGTTTTCATTATTGATTTTTGTATGATTAATAGATCAGCTCCAGATTTTTGTATCTTTCTAATTATATTTATAACATATTCTCTTTCCTCTCTAACAAATTTTTCCATGAGAGAAGGATCATTGATTACCACCTTTGAATCCATATTGGTTTTGGGTGGGGAAATACAAAATTGACAAAGTAAAACTTTGGCTTTGCGCTTTGAGAATTTATGACCATTATATGGTAAAAGATAACCCTTTTCCATCTTAATGTCATCCAAAGTGCCACCAATTTTCTTAGTAATTTTTATGTCTTCTTTTTGTTGATTCTTCAAAGCTTCAACAGCAATTTTAGCCATGTTATATGATTTTGAAGCTATTTTAGAACTTAAAGTCGTCAGTACAACATTTACGAATTCATTTTCAAGTATTGCCATTTTAGCTGATTCAATATACTTAAGACTAAGATCCTTAACTATTTCAAGAGCATCAACTATTTTGGTAGGATGAACATCTGAATCCTTTAACTTTGTTATATACTCCATAATAGAACTAATGAGAAGCACCACAGATGTTGTACCATCACCACAGGTCACATCCTGAGATTTTGAAACAGAGGATAGAATTTTGTGTATGGGATGCTGATCGAAGAAACTCATGATAGTTGCTCCATCATTGGTAACTACTGTTTTGCCATCCCTTATTAGCATCTTATCCAGTCCTTTAGGCCCATAACTGGAGTTGAGTGTGTTTAACAATGAGTTTGTAGCTCCATGTATAACTGTTGTTAATTTTTCTTCCCTATCATTTGACATGGATAAAAATTTATAGCATCTCAAAAAATAATAAAATTAAAGGATTTGTGTATAATTTCAGAAATATTTGATTTTTATAAGTAATGTTATTGTAGTTCAATGGATGTATACAACCATATTTATACTACAATGATTAATACTATAATATAAAATATATTATCATCTATTTTATAACTAATTCTTTATACTTTCTTATGATCAAACCTATAAACCAACCGTATTGGTTTCTTATAATATTCCCTAAATGATGACAGTGATAATTGCATGAGCCACAGTTTATAATCTAAAAAATGATTATCTTACACTCTAAGCTTTACCTTATTAAGAATATTCTTGATTATTTCAAATAAAAATTTTAAAGTTAATCCATTATACAATATTTATAACTAAAGTAAAATAATATAAAAATTTATAATAACTAATTCATTTTATAATATCAATCACATTATCGTTACTTGGCAAAATCATCATCAATCAATTCTATGGCTAAAGGCCTCTTCTTAGGATCAAAATTCAAGCATCTCCTAATCGTTTCATTAGCAGAAACATTATCACCGTACTTTATGGGCTCGTTACGCAACAAACAATCAGCCTTCTTGAAATGGCTCCCTTCATATATCGGCCTCTCATACACCATCTGATATAAAATACAACCAATAGACCAGATATCTCCTCTTCTTGATATTTTATCATGCTTAATCTCTTCAGGTGCAATATAATCTAAAGTTCCCTTACCATCAGACAACGCTTGTGTTGAATTATTATTCATAAACACCCCCTTAGAAATACCAAAATCAATAATCTTTAAGTCACCCCTTACAAAAATAAAGTTACCTGGTTTTATATCACGATGAACAATATTTTTACTATGGATAAAGTCAATTATCTTTAGTATTGATATCCAAATAAATTTTATATGATAAATGTTTAGCTTTCTACGCATGACACTAGCAAGATCAACATCACCATATTCCATCAGAATGAGATATTCATCGTTGTATTTATGATAATCAATAATATTTACAACATATCTTGAATTCTTAAAAGTTTTTAGAAAATCAATTTCAAATTTAGACTCTGGTTGTCTATTTACTTTAAGAGCCACCACGTCGTCCTCGTAGTATGTCAAGTACACACATGAGGTGTTAGTTCTTCCTATCCTTTTAATAAGTGTTAATTCTTTGTCCTTAAACTTTTTTGTGTTATATAAACCTTCTCTATATGTATTTAACTCAATTGTATTATCGTTAATAGCATTGAAAGCCACTGTATTAATATCATCTGCCATTGTAGATGAATCATTTGCACCCCTCACATTTTCAATTTCAGAAGACATATTCAAGTCTTCCAGATTTTCCTTTATAGCAGATTGATCTCCACATGTGATTTGCTTGTTTGGGCTGACCTTCTTAGCTTTATTCTCAACATCCTCATTAATATTTTTATTATCTTTAGCTAAGTCTGATAAGCCTTCAACTGTAAACCCAAGTGATACGTCAAAGCTGGAGTTCACTACATCATCACGAAATGTAAAATTTATATCGTTCGGTTCATTCTTACTGTTACTATGTGTAAAATCTAAATCATTCGGTCCAGTATTGTTTTTACTAAATGTAAAACTTATATCTTTCGAATCGGTATGGCTTTTTGGACGATAAGCGTGCTTGTCTTTAGTTTCTAGTTTATCCTCGCTAAGCTCCCTAGTAAATTCTTTATCTATTGTATACATGTCAGTCCTGGTAGATGTTAGTGAACTGGTAGTGTTTATCCTTCTCGTTGGTAGATCATTTATTTTCTTTTTTAAGAATAAAAGTTCAAATTCATTTTCCCTATCATTCACTAAATAAAGATTTTCGGAATAAAATTCTGTAAAAATACAACCATCCGTTTTTTTTAAGATCATTTCTAGTGCATCCTTCTTATTTTCAATAATTTCTATACATTTTAGCTTACCTCCAAATTCTTTGACTTTTATGTTGCCTAGACATCTTGAATATGCCATTTCAAAAGATTTGTTCTTAATTTTTGATTCCATACAAATAAACAAAAACCAAAATGAAGAATATGCCTTGAATTTGTTTTTAAAAAGAGAGAAATAATTTCCTATGATTCTATCACAGAAGTTACTTGAATAGATTTTAAGAAAATCAAGGAATATCTGTAAATCTAGTTTGGATGTGCCAAGTGAGTTGAGGTAATCACTGTATATTGCAAAATCACACTTTTTCCTTAACTCAATCAACTTGTTGATGCTCGACATGGAAATAAATTTTTTTCCTAAAAAAAAGTTAGAAGCTTCAAATTTAAACAAAATAATGAAATATTTTATAAAACTATAAATTATGAATTGCAGTAATACTTATGTTGTAAGAATGTAAATTTTATAAAATAAGAATCGATTTGGTGCTTATATTGTAAGATTTAATAAACGATTAGCATAAAGATTAAGTTGTTAAATGTTTACCGTTATTCAATCAAAACCTCTCATCTTTTGTCTTAATAACACCATACTAAAATTTTTTTATTTAAACAAAAAAAAATATTTCTTGGTCAAAAATTGTTGAAATGTGATCATATCCCTTATTCTCACTTTATATTACTCCAATTATACTAAAGGTTGAGCATAAACGCCTATATTTGATTTAAACACCTTATTTTTATTCTAATGGCTTGAATGGGCCTGTGAAATTGTCTCAGTCTTTATTTTTATATAGATGATTTTCTCTGGTGTAATAAAATAAATTTATTGTAATCAATATAATACCCTTGATAAGGAAAACATAGAGCAAAGCGATTAGAGCTTCAATATAATTTTAAAATTCTCTAAAAGAAGTCAAAATCTGATTAGTGTTTACCTAGAAAAACTAGCACAACAGCATGTAAAAACTCCAAAAATTTGAACACTCCAACAATAAGACCAATAGAGAAGAAATAGCAATCATAAATGGTTACGGTAAAACTTTAAAAACGATACCAATAGGATGCGATTGGAGCTGAATCTGGTGCCCTACACAAACGACCCTCTTATAATTTCGAGATTCTAAATTTTGTCTTCTCTATCACCAAGAAGGGGTGTCTATCGACCATAAACTAGTTTCCCAGAATAAACAATATTATTCTATCCATCTGAAGTGCATAACCTCCTGACAGATACTAACCTGTTATATTCTAATTATATGACGTTTCCATTCTGAATCACATTCAAAGTTAATGTTATAACTATAAAAAACACCAAATATAAATTCTTTACTAAACTTAAATAATTATAATTTTTAAAATTTATTTCTATTAATATTTAAAAATATAATTATAAACTTTCTATATTTGTAACCTTGTTTAAATATCAACCAATAATTATATATCTAATAACCATAAATCTCTATAAAAATTGATTTAAATGTTTATTGTTTTACTAATATTAATATATCTTTCATATATGCTTAACATAGCTCATGACAATAAGTTTTTCCATTAAATTCTTTAACCCTAAAATAATCAATTTTCAATAACCATGTCAATATTTCCTATAAAAATAAAACAAAAAATAAAATTATGAAAAATATAAAATTTAAGTTTAACTCCTTTCTACAAATTGTTGCATTCAGCAGTACAATGTGCTTCACTCTTAAAATACTTTGCTTAACTCCTTATTTCTATGTCGGAGGCGGAGAAGGTAAAATGTGGATGTTTTTAGCACAATTTACATGCTTTCATGCTCTTATGAAATTCTTAACAACTTTAAACGAAGCTAGAATTTACTCCACAACCTTTAATTTCATACCTGAAGTGATTCTTACAATATGCATGTACCAAGTCATGATTGATGATCATATCAGGACATATAAAACTGATGCTTTTGTTGTTATTTCGTTTCTAACTATTTCATGGACTGAAAAGATGCTTTTTAAAAAAATTATCAATAATCATTCAGAATTGATAAGAGGTATGATATTTAAAAGCTTAGGTCCTGATACTCAAGTACATAAATATTTTGAATTTACTAAGCTTGTAGCTCTTTTAGCTGAGTTAGGCTTTACTGAAACTTTATACACATTCAGCAACGCTAGATCTAAAACATATGGATACATTCCTGATCTAACAACATTTCTATTTATATTTTTATCATTTCTTGGTAATGTTATGAATTTGATGGCGACTCGAAACAACAGCAAGAAATTCTTGAGATTGGCAATCTTTTATCACATAGGCATAATTGCTTTCAATTTCTTGCTAGAAATTAAGCTTCTTTCAAATAAAGCCAGTTCTAGGGCTGTGCACAAAACGTAAGTGTTTGTTTAATTTAAGTATCTTAATATTTGTATCAATTATTACTGAATCTTTATCTATACATTGTATCAGAAAGATGATCGCCTTGGTTGATGAATATACTTATAAGAAGACTAATATTTATATCAGGGATCCCAACTTTGTGATTGATGGAGTTCATTAAACTTTTTTGTTCTAAAATTTATCACTTATTGTAAAATATATTTTGTATTAAAATATTTTATATCTCTGCTTAAGCCATAATATATTTTTTATATTGTGTTTTGGTAAAAGAATGATGAGCCTTAAACTTACACATTATAGACATACGTCATAGTGTGTGATAGTAGAATATTTAATGATATATTTTTAATACTTTCTTTATCACATAAATCATCAATCAAGCATATTTACTGTTTTACCATTTATTATATCAATTATGATATTTAATCTGAGCCATTAAGAGATTTGACTTCATTACAGAACACCTTTATAATTTTATTATGGTGGTCTGACTAATCACCACAAAGTTTATTTTTTTGACTATAAAAGTTCTACCAAAATTTTATCAAATGGGTCTTACAAATAATAATGAACGCAATGATAAAATATGGAGTGGTTAAGTAAACTGCCAAAACAATTAGGCTGTTATTGATGAACTTTTACTTATTCCGCCAGTGGGTGCCTAAATATTTAGAAAATTATCATTTTTAATAGGATCTGCAAAGACTTCAGGCTCCATGTAATAACGTTGGAAACAAAAATTGAATTTGGCTATAACAGTTAGGGCTAAATCAAAATCTGTATGATACAAATAGTTTTGTTCAGTCTAGGAAATAACGGTTGATTGGGTTATAATAGGTCAGAGCCTACTAGAGGCTAAAGCAGCCCACGGATGATACAAACAATCTTGTTAAATCTAAGAAACTAGTTAGCGGTCAATAAAAAGACATTTTGGTATCTATAAAATAAAGGTTTGATGGTGTACGTTATAACATTGAGCTTAGATATAATATAGTATGGTGCCTTTGAAGCTTTACCGTATGATAATTAATTTTTTGTTGCCTTTTACCAAAGCACAATAAGTATATGGTCATTATCCTTTCAACTGTCTCGTTTCTTCTATATTACATTTTGACTATTGTGGTTTAATTTTAAAAACTTTTACTTGCTGGTTTGATATTTTCTCCTTTTCTAAGTTGATTGATAATTAAAATTATTTGTAGTAAATCCAAATATGAGCAAAAAGTTTTTCAATTGATACTAATTTGTTTTTTTTTATATTTTTTTGTCTGAGCAAGCATATTAGATAAATAAGCCTTTTATTTTTAATAGTATAAATATTAAGCACTAGATAGATTATTTAAAGTTACAGATATTAAATGTTTGATGTTTTGTTAAAGATATTGAATTATATTTGGGTTGAGTTTAAGGCTACAGCTTTAATTTTCTAAAAATAATATTTGAAATTTCAAAAAATTGTTGTGAAATAAATTGGTTAGTTAGATGACAGTTTGTATATTAAATGATAACATTTTGATATAATTTAGATTAAAATGCATTTTTAACAATATATCAGACACTTGTTATGATGGATATAATTAAAGGATTTATCTTTTGTTTTCTCATATAGATATTTTAGATTTCATTATAGTTTATCTATTAGAAGGATCATAGATAGAATTGATTAGTAATTCAAAGACTAAAAATATAATTATATTGGGAGGAAAATGACATAAGTTGATTATTATTATGTAAATTAATATTTAAATATTATCAATGTTGATCTTATGCTTAGTCTTAGATTAGTAATTTATATAAATGTTATGTTTATAATTGTAATTAAATTATTCATATTTAGATGTTTAAATGTTCTCTCTTCACATAAAACTTTTTTATACTTTCATCTACATCAATTAAAAATGGTATTTTAAATTATAATATTTATATTTAAAGTTAATTATTAAAGAATATAAATTTCACAGGGTTGTAAGATATAATTAGTAATGATAAAGGTTTGTTGTATTATAACAGCTTCAGTTTTTAGCTTTTAGTATTCTTTATTAAAAAACATAAAGGAAAGATATTTGACTTTAGATTAAATAGACTGTAATGACTTTTTTATCAGATCTTATAATATAATGAATTTTTTGTTGGTATTAAATGGAATCATTCAAAATAGTTTTTAGTAAGAAAGAATTGAGAGTGTATGATCGGTGCTATCATAAGATCTAATATATCTGTTTTAATATTTTTACATCCCTTTAAGAACAATTGGGCTTTATAAATGATTTTTTCAAAGCAAGCTTATACGAAGACAGAGAGTTTATCTATAGGGGGTCTAAAATTTCTCTTTAAATACTTATTAAATTTGTATATTAGAATAAACAAAATATATTTTTTTGTTGATTTTTAATGAATTTATGTTAATCACAAAACTTTTAATAATCTAGATATTTACGTTATTCAGATATGTGTAACGTTGAAAACAACGGCTTATTAAAATTAAAATGAAATAAGGCAAGGGTATTAGATATAATTTTATAAAACTAGGGGTCTGGTTTTCGGTCATTAGATAAACAGATACCTCTTCTTCATTGACGGAGAAGATCATTATCTTAAAGATATAAGATGTTGAAGATCAAGGTGAAATTTACACATATTGGCTAATAGTGTTTTATTAAAAGTAAAAATTTCCAGTAGAAAAAATATTTTTTAATTAATTCTAATTAATTTATAATTATTTGAAATAACTTAGCAAAACGCCATCTTTTAGCATCATTTCTGCCATAAGAGTTTTATTTTAGTATATTGTGACCATTTTCTTTCTTTATTTTGAGCATGAAATAAAGCATCATGATCATCGATTTTAATAATGTGATTAACTTTTCCATGTACATAACTAAGATTGGTATATATCCTAGAATAATATCTTTATTCATCGAAATATATTTTTAAACCTCAGCGACATACTCTGTAAATAATTAATAATGGATTAGATGTGATACTATTATGCACATACTATATAGTTTTAAAAACCTTGGTGAAATATTAACAATAACAAAAAACCAAATATCAGTGTTTAATGTTTTTAATTCTTTTTCGCTTATGAGTTATTTCTGTTTCATTAAATTAGCATGTAATGTTTGTACCTCCTAATTTTAAAGAATTTAATTTAGAATAATTTAAACGCTTTAGATATTGTTATATCATTAAACCAAATTTTATAATTTTCTGTGCGTTACTTAAAGTAATGTCAGACCAAAGAAGAAATTACCCTTTTGAACTGAAAAAAGTTGTAAGAAGACATGCTATATTTATGCGAGTAAATGTTCTCTTATCAATGATTTGTGTGTATTTAACAATACAACAAATTGAAAAGTGATCAGAAGATCGATGATGTCTTTTCAAAATACTAATATTGGGAAATAACTATATTAGATGTACTGTATCATTAAAAAAGTTTAATGTTGTTTTTGAAATGATACTTATATTAATATATATTATTTTTAATTAATTTTTGTTAAAACTGTACAAAATGTTCTTGGATTTTATAACTATCAGCATTTTCCCAGTGTTCTTTGTTTTAGCTTGTTTTGTTTTGAAATATTATACACTCATGATAACAAACGTTTTCTGTATTTAACCATTTTATATCAAATAAAGTTTCTATGAAGATTATAAGATGTAGGAATATAGAAATAAATACAACATCTCATATTTTTAAAATTTGTATTTCTATGTATATAAAATTTAATACTTTGTATATTTTTTAACACAAAATAACAAGTATAAAAAGGGTGAAAAAAGTACCCATATGCTGACTTATCTTGGAGATCCAGAGGACAAAAATTGTCTCTATTGTTTTTCATAACTAAAATTAGGAGTACTAGAATTAAAAGAATTGATAATTGTCCCTTATTTCAACTTAAAAACAACATAATTTAAACAAGTGAATTGATTTCTTAATGTGTAAAAATAACGTCACACTCCCGTATTCATCTTGTTTAATTTCTCAATAAGAAATAAAGAACATTGGTTGGGCATAAATCAATAGAAAGCTTGACTTGCATGTTCAATACTTGACTTCTCTATTTAAGGTTCTTATCAACTAAATGACCCAATAGAGTTGTCATTGACATTACAGTATATAATAATTATGCTGTTATGTCGCATGGAGTAAGGTTTATGTTGTTCTAGTCAGATATAACAATTGTATATCA
>JAOXFI010000066.1:0-19003 GCA_029232285.1 Agmasoma carcini (nom. nud.) | reverse complement strand
AAAAGATAAATATAAACATTTTACTTATCCTATGGTTTTCTATGAAGGTGAATTTAAAGGAGGATTTACAGAAATTAATGAATTTTTAAATAAAAAATAAAATTCATTTTTTTAAGATAATTATTGATGTTGGTTAATAACTAACCATGACTATTATATATACATATATATTTACATATATATTGTACATTTATATTTACATATATATTGTACATATATATTTTACATATATATACTACTATAGCCATACTACTATAGCCATACTAACAGCCATACTACTATAACCATGACTACTATATATATTTTACATTTATATTGTACATTTATATATACTACTATAGCCATACTACTATAGCCATACTAACAGCCATACTAACTATAGCCATACTACCACAGCCATACTAACAGCCATACTAACCATAGCCATACTACAGCCATACTACTATAACCATACCACTATAGCTATATTTTACATATTTACTATAAATAATTTATTTATTACCTTTAAATTTCTTCTTTATCAAATCATACAACCCTCCAACAAACTTTCCATTCATGTAAATCATTGGTAATGTAAAAAATCTTTCACTTTGCTTAACTTGCTCAACCATTTGCTTTTCCTTAGTTGCATCATAAATTTTATATTTAACATTTGATTTATTAAGTAGTTTAAGTGCTAAATCACAGAATCTACCATTAGGTTTTACAAAGATCATAGAAGGATTAGCTTTTAGTTCCTTTGTTAGAGATACCATAATATTTATCAAAGTGACAGTTTTATATTTGGTTTCATATTATTTATTAAATAATTTTAAAACTAATTTATAAACTTATAACAATTTAATACTCAAAACTCTTTATTAACTGATAAAATAATTATATATGATCTAACTATCATCGTATCGATATCATAATCACACTATCATAGTTACACTATCATAATCACGCTATCATCGTTACACTATCACAGTCAAATAGTTACACTATCACAGTCAAATAGTCACACCATCATAGTCACACTAACATAATTCCTCACATAACAACCAATTAAATATTAGTTTTTTACAAATATAAAAATTTTTTAAAATTTCTCCCAAATGACAGAGATTGGAAAAAAAGATTACAACATTGCTTTTGGTGAAATAGTAAAAGGACATTCATTAACTAATGGTGATGTCTACCAAAAACCATGCACAGATGACTTTGTAAAGGTCAAATCTGTTACTACTTCTAAGCCTGGTAAGCATGGTGCTTCTAAAAGTGCTGTAATAGGTGTTAACGAGCTTAACGGTAAGAATTCCACTGATAATTTTAGAAATGATGATGTTTATCTAATTAAATCATGGAACTATAATTATTCAAAAGTTGATTTCTTTGAAGGAAGTACTATACATTTTGATTTGGGTGAAGGAGAGTCTATGGATGTTAGTGAGTTCCTTGTGATACAAAGGGATAAGTTAAAGGAGGATATTAACCATTTGGTTGAGACTGTGAGTGATGAAGAGTTGTACGTGAATAGTGATGATAAGTTATTGGTTATGACATTCTCATGTGTGGTTGAAAAAGATGTTAAGAGATACATTTACTGGTCATTTGACTATATGAGCAAAGATAAATATAAATCTTTAGCTAAGGTTAAGGGTGATATTTTATAAATAAATAAATAATTACTTTTATTGTAAAGAATTGAAATAAGTGATCAATAAGTGGTACATAAATGGTACATAGTCAATACATGATCAATAAGTGATACATAAATGATACATAGTCAATACATGATCAATAAGTGATACATAAATGATACATAGTCAATACATAATCAATATATGATCAATAAGTGATACACAAATGATACGTAGTCAATACATGATCAATAAGTGATACATAAATGATACATAATCAATACATGATCAATAAGTGATACACAAATGATACGTAGTCAATACATGATCAATAAGTGATACACAAATGATACATAATCAATATATGATCAATAAGTGATACACAAATGATACATAATCAATATATGATCAATAAGTGATACACAAATGATACGTAGTCAATACATGATCAATAAGTGATACACAAATGATACATAATTAATATATGATCAATAAGTGATACATAATCAATATATATATAAATAGTCAATATATAATAAATATATGATCAATATATATATAAATGATCAATATATAAATAATCAATATATAATAAATATATAACCAATATATAACCAATATATGATCAATATACAAATAACCAACAATTAATTTATAAAAAATAAATTATTATTTCATCAATCAAATAATAAAACATTGTAAAGAAAAATCTACTAACAAAAAAATAAGACCACACCAGTGAACCATGCATAAACCAAGAACATAAGCAACAGTAAAAAAAATTGAAAAAATTTAAAAATAAAAAATTTTTATCATTTTTCTTTAAAAATTTGATTCTTGGTAAAATAAACAATGGAAAAATCGATAAAAACATAATAAAAAGATCAAAATCATCATTAAAATCATCAACTAACGTATAAAATGCATTATAATCGATGGATTGTATACTTTTATCATGTCCAAGCAAGTAAGTTAACAATTGGTTGTATACAAAAGAATTATTAATAATTTTTTTGATTAAAGTATGAAGCTTATGGTAATAATTTATAATTTTATTACCAGGTTTATTATCATGTGTTATATTATGTATATTATGTGTTATATTATGTGTATTATGTGTATTATTATGTATATTATTATATGTATTATCATGTGTTACATTATGTATATCATTATATGTATCATTATCATTATATGTATTATTATCATTATATGTATTATTATCATTATATAATATAATATTATCATCATTATTATGTATATTTTTATATGTATTATTATCACTATCATTATATAATATAATATTATGATTATCATGATCAGCATTATTATCATTTTCATTGATTTTAATAAATAAAATTAAAAAGGCATTTTTAGGCTTTAAAAATAAAAAAATTAAATTTTCATTTGTTAAATTTAAAAGAAAAATTAAAATTTTGGTTTCTTTACTAAAATCAATAAAAATATTAAAAAAATATACAAATTTTCTATTTTCATACTTCATCTCATAAATTATGCATTCTATCAATCTTAAATCATATATTATACAATAAAAAATATTAAAATTTAATTTTATCTTATCTTCATATAAAAATTGTTCTTTTGAATTCTCTATATAAAAAATAAAACTTAAAAAATTAATTACATTTGGGTTTTTGATCATAAATAATACAAAATAGATCAAATCTTCATTAACATAACAATAATATGATCCACTAACCATGATAATACACAAAATAACTATAAAATTATCAAATATCAATCTTTTAACATCTTTAGTACAATATATCAAATAAATACTCATTATTAAATATAAAATAAAAAAACTAAGTCTCTTACCACTGTACATTTCATAAATAATATTTGATAACTCATAATTAGACTTAAATTCATTTCCTTTTACTTTTATATTTGCATGTCCTTCTTTTATCTTTTTTAAATATTCATAATCTTTAACATCATCAATAATTTCACTTATAAAGTTACCAGCACTATATTTTGGCACTTCAATACCTAATAACCTACATATAGTCACCAATATATCATCTTGATGTATTATATTATAATCACTGGTCTTTCTATAAACTTTATCTATAAATTTTTTTCTTATTTTTCTTTGTTTTTCTAAATTTTTATTATTTGATAAAAAATCTTTTTTAGCAAATATTCCAAACACAGACTCAAGTTCCTCACTTGAATTACCACCATGCTGTCCCTTATTAGTCACCCCATGATCAGATACAATAACTAGCATCGTATCATCACTCATATTATCATAAATCTGCTTAAATACATCATTATAGAACAAAAGTATATCTTTAATATAAATAGAATTGATATTATTAAGTTCATGTCCTTTAGAATCTAAACTTATGAAATGTATAAAAATATTTCCTTTTGTCTTTAGAATTTCTTTTAAAAAAAATCTTTCTTTTTCTATTAATTTTTTTTTAGAATAACTTTTATAAATTAAATATTTTTTTATATTAGGAAAGTAATCTAACCATAGAGAATCACCATAGAAGGTACAGTCAATACTGTCAAATATTGAATTAATCATTACTTTACTATGAAAGAATGAAAGTAACTCTGAAATTTGATTAGATGGTGCACCTGTAAGCATAGAAAAGATTCTACAACTAGTTGCTGTTGGTATACCTGCTACACTCAAAGCTATAAATTTATTTTTTATATTTTTATGAAAATTTATATTATTATGATAATTGGGAATATTATTAGGTGTAGTTGTGGGTATGTTGGACATTGTGGGTATGTTGGACATTGTGGGTATGTTGGGCGTGATGGACGTTGTGGGCGTGATGGACGTTGTGGGTATGCTAGACGTGATGGACATTGTGGGTATGTTGGACGTGATGGACGTTGTGGGTATGCTAGACGTGATGGACATTGTGGGTGTGCTAGACGTGATGGACATTGTGGGTGTGCTAGACGTGATGGACATTGTGGTTGTGCTAGACGTGATTGGAATTGTGGGTATGCTAGACGTGATGGACATTGTGGGTGTGCTAGACTCTGTTGGTCTTGTAATGGACCTGTTAATAATATTTTCATTATCAGTTATTGATCTATCATTACTATTATCCTCTCCAATAGGTACAAAGCCATCAAATCTTAAACCATCAGCTACAAAATATATTATTTCAGAGAAAACCTTCTTATAATGAACCTTAGGAACATCAAAGTCTTTATATTTAGGTATTTTAAATATTGAACAACAAAATAAGCAAACCCATATAAATTTAACTAACATTAAAAATATTTTGAGTTCTTTAAAATGAAACTTAAAATAAACTAATTTAAGTCTAAATTAAACATTAACTAACTAATATAATATATGATATAAAACATCTAACCATAGCATAAATAAAAATATTTTTTTATAAACAAAATGCATAAAAATTATTTAATGTTTGATCTTTCTTTTAATTTTAAAAACAAATTTTCTTCTACATTTTCATTAAGTTTTAAAATTTTTTTATGCAAATTCTTCAAATATATTATACAATTAGGATCAATACTAAGTGATTCTCTATCCTCAAAGTTAACAAATCCCAGTTTTGAATACTTAAATTCTTTAATATAAGATTTTGAAGCTTTTCTAAATAAATTAACAAGAATTAAAAGCTTTTTGTTAAGAGCTTCAGTTTTTTGTTTCATAGAATCAAGTTTTGCATAAATTTCATTTAAATTGCTATCCAAACTTTCTTTAAAGTTTATCTGAAGTTTACTTCTTTGTTCAAGCTCATTAAAATTAAGCATAACTTCTGTTAAGCCATTGTTTGTAATGTTAAAGAACCTGTATTTGAACTTATAATTAGGTGAATTGGGATTATATGAGCTTTCTAAGTCAGTAAGTAGATTTTCAATGGATTGCATAAATTTTATGGAAATTTTTTTTTTACTTAAAAAATATGTAAATTTAAAAATGTATACTTTAAAAAAATATAATTTATATTGCATAAATATAAAAATACATAAAAATATATAAAATACATAAAAAATATAAAATTTATTTAGAAAATATAAAATTTACTTAGAAAATATAATTTACTTAAATATATAATCTAAAAATGCATAAATTTATTCATTTGCATAATTATTTTTCAAATAAAAGAAATATTTACTATTTGTTTATGACTATTAAAATAGTTCTGTTAGGAGAACCAGGTGTAGGTAAATCTTCTATTATTTACACTTATCTATATAAAGTACCTCCACAAACCACAAAACCAACCACATTTGCTACTTATCAAATGAAAGTAGATAAGAGAATTATCAATCTATGCGATACGAGTGGTATGGAAGAGTTTGGAAGATTAAAAGAAATGTGTTTTCTTGATGCAAATGCATTTATTATATGCATAGATTCTTCGAATATTAGTTTTAGGTATTCAAAGCAAATAGAAAAGGAATTAAACGCACCAATTTTCTATTGCATAACAAAAACAGACCAAAAACTAGTTAAAGGCTATGATGATTACTTTAAAGTGAATTGTTATGATGTAAAAGGGATTGATTATATGTTTGCGACTGTTATTAGTGCATTAGATGAGAAAAACCAAGAAAATAAGGAAGTGACGTGTTTCTGTTATTAGAATAATTAAGTAAATAAAAATATAAAAAAATAAGAATAATAATGTTAAGGTTAGTTAGTCGATTTTTATGTTAGTTAGTTAGTCAATTTTTATGTTAGTTAGTTAGTCAATTTTTATGTTAGTTAGTTAGTCAATTTTATATTTGTTTATGCATAAATATTTATATAAAAAATTTTTAGATGCATTCCAGCAGTGAATCAACGTCAAGCTTAGACAGTGAAGAAAGAGAAGATGAAGAAAGAGCTAGACAAGAGTTTACAATGGCATATCAAGATGGAGATTCAGATGCAAATTCTAAATTTAGGTTTTATTTTGGATTTGATTAATGATAAATAAATATTGCTAGTTATATATGTTAGATTAAGAAATAACATAAGCATAAACATATTATAACATAAACATAAGCATAAATATAACAAAATTAACTAAATTTTTTACTTAATTACTGATTTCTATATTTGCAATCTTAAAGCATTCAATAATCCAATTAGGTATTCCATTTTTATATCTTTTACGCATAAATTCAACTACAAATTCGGGAAATTTATCTTCTAAAATACTTTCTCTTACTTTCTTAGTAAGTCTTTGCATAAATTTTAAATTATGCTCAGTAAGAAGCATAGAAAAGTTCTTAGTACCTTTAAGATTGTAAATATAAGACATTAAGTAGTTCTTACATGTATTACAGTCACAATCATCCTCTATCTTCACCAATTCATTACAAATCTTCTTATCTCCATCAAATGTCAACACTCTACCAAATCTTGCTGTTCTGGTTGGATAAACACAATCACACATATCAGCTCCTAATGCATAAACAAGAACTAAATCCTCAGGATAACCAATTCCCATGACATAAATTGGTATATTTTGATCTTTTGTCAACTTACAACAGTGAGATATCACTTTTGCAAAGTCTATTTTATTTTCTCCACCACTTAGACCACCAATGGCTAGTCCTTTTGGGTTACGTTTTAATATTTCATGGGTTGATTTAGTTCTTAGATCAATATCTAGACCACCTTGTATTATAGGGAATAATATTTGACCATTTATGGGTCTTATTATTGTACTTTTAGACTTTTTAGTAATATTTTTATGAATATTGATATCAGAGTTTGATTCTAGTGCTACGATAGCTCGATCTAGCCATGAAATAGATCTATCAACAGCCTTCTCATGTTTAGAATAGTCCATTAAAGGGTTAACAACATCATCTAGCTGCATAATAACATCTGCACCCAATGTTTGCTGTATTTTCATTGAATCTTCAGGTGTAAAGATAGGGATTTGTTGATTTTCAATTTTAAATTTGACCCCCTCATCTACAATTTCACAAGGAAGACTTTGAATTTGAAAGCCACCTGAATCTGTAAGCATTGATTTGTTAAAGTTCATAAAGGACTTAACGTTTTTATTTAGATTTCTTAGATGGTAAGTGTTAGATAAAATGATTTGTTCGTTTAGATTATTGACCTTTTGAGCTTTCATGGAACCATATGTAGCTACGGGCATGAATACTGGAGTGTTAATGATGTTTGATAGTTCAAAATCACAGACACGTGCATTTGTTCTAGAACATTTCTTTACTATTTTAAAATCTGTGAACATTTTAGCAAATTTTTTAAGATAAATTTTTAAAATAAAATTTTCTTATAATATTGATTCTTATAATATAATAATATTGATTCTTATAATATAATAATATTGATTCTTATAATATAATAATATTGATTCTTATTATATAAATATATTTTCTTATAATTTTTATTTAAAAAAATTTACTACTAAAGCAAATATCAAAAAGAAAATAACACAAATTATAATTCCTTCTAATAAATAACTAAATATTGATCTAGATGAAGGCCTATAATTATATCTACAAGATGGTGGCATAATATATTGATATGGTTCATTATATGATTGATATGGTTCATTATATGATTGATATGTGTACATTGAGTTACATCCTGCACATCTACAATTTCCATAATTTTCTGTTGTGTACATGGGCTGTAAATTTTTAATTTTTTTGATTTGATTAAAAAATTTTATATAATTCTAATAATATACAACTATTATGTATTATATTGATATACAACTATTATGTATTATATTGATATACAACTATTATATATATAACTATGGTGTATATAACTATTATTATACAACTATTATGTATATAACTATTATGTATACAACTATTATATATATAACTATAATGTATATAACTATGATGTATATAACTATGATGTATATAACTATTATATATATAATATTTTTAAAATAAATTTATTTAAAAATATTTAAAATACAAAAATCCTATAAATCCAATAACAAAAAAAGTTACTAAAACTAATAATATTGTTAATTCTATGCAAGATTCATTATAATAACTTTGTCTATTAATATATTGATACGTAGAAGAATGTCTATAGTTAAATAAGTGTGGTTCTCTCATTAAGTTACATCTAGCACAATTACAAGTCATATAATTACAATTAGAACGTTCTGTTACGTACATTAGAAGGATAATTTTAAATATTTTTTATTGTGATCAAAATAAATATAAAGTTAAGTTAGTTAGTCATTTTTTAAAATATTTAGTAATAATATTTATATTTGGACGAATGTAACATGAATTATTAACCATGGCTTAGTAAGTATCTGACCATCTAACCATCTAACCATCTGACCATCTGATCATGTCTGTTCATGACTGACTATGACCATGAGACTAAAACCATCTGACCATGACTGACCATCTGACCATGTCTGATCATGACTGACCATGACTGATCCATGACTGACCCATGACTGACCCATGACTGACCATCTGACCATCTGACCATCTGACCATGTCTGATCATGACTGACCATCTGACCATCTGACCATCTGACCATCTGACCATGTCTGATCATGACTGACCCATGACTGACCCATGACTGACCATCTGACCATGACTGACCCATGACTGACCATGACTGACCATCTGACCATGTCTGACCATAAGACTACGACTGATCATGATCGATCTACTCTAGCCATGACTGACTAAATATATATATATATTTATTATATTCATATTTACAATATTTCTTAAACAAATTTATTTCATAATGTGCTTATATAATAAATAGAAATAAACAAAGCCAACAAAATCAGTAATAAAAATACCATAAATGAATATTTAACTGATATTTCATAATTTGGAAATACCATCACTCTCCTTCTGCATAGACTCATAGTACTTGATGATAGATTTCCATATGATGTGTTTATATAAGGATTGCTCATCATATAACAATTACCACATTCACATGCTCTATATAAATAACGATTCTGTCTCATGCTAAAATATTTAGATTTTAGTTTTTTTGGTTTTTAAGGGGTTAATTTATTTATTGGTCCATTAATTATGTATATTTGTATTGGTCTAATATATATCTTAGTTAGTTATGTATGTATTAATTAGTTTTAAAAATATTAATTATGATATGTTCAAATTTATAAAAATACCAAATTATTATAATATGACAAATAATATTAATCAATATCTGTAGCTCATAATAATAGCATAAAAAGTATGATGTAACTGTAATTGATTACTATAGAATGTAAATATATTTTTATTACTGTGAGAGTATAAACTAACTGTTTTTAGGGTGCATAATGTTCAGTTGGGTGAAATTGAAACGTTGATTGTTTAATTTGATAATAAACCACATAATAAGGGTATTAATTTAAAGTTTTGGTCTTTATTTTTAATAGATGATAATAATAATATCTTTATTGATCGAAATCAGTCTTAGGGTTATAAACTAGTTAAATTAGTAACAGATTAGACAAAATATAATAGATATATTGAACTAACAATAAGGCATGGGTCAATTTTATTAATTCAAAATCATTGGTTCATAATATGTAATAGTAGACCCATCATATTATGAAACCATGATGATAAGGCAAGTAGGTGTATATGAAAGAACAACAATTCAAGTGTATATTGTGTAATATTTTGAATTGAATCCAGTAACTTATAGTGACCCTAGTGTAATTTTATAAATTGATGAATCATGTTTTCATACAAGAAAAAAAATAACCAGGAAGGTAAGAAGGACTAAGTAAGGGTTTTTGACATCGATGATACTAGTACAAAACCCCGCAATTATCTAAATGAAAATATAGATAAATGATATTTTAATATTCTTCTACCAATCATTCTAAATATTGCATTATCTGTTTTAATGAATGGAGAGAATATAGAAACACAATTGGTATAATCAAAAAAGGTCAATTGTTTTCTTAATTTTATAAAACCGGTCACAGGTGTTCACAGACAAGCGATCAAATCATACAAGAAAAAATAGAAGTCGCACATGGTTGTAAGCAAAAGCTGTTGAAGTATATTTGCTTAAGTTCATTTTGCGAAATAATTTATACCATCACATTTGAATATTTGATTATTCACACAAAATGTGTACCCTGTGTGACATCTTTACAACATGAATCAAATTTTATTTAACATTGTATATATTAAATAAAATTGTTAAAATAAGAATAAATGGATCATTTGTAAAAAATTCCCCCTGTTAGAAAAAAACTTGTTAAAATAAATAAATGTTTTAAATATTTTTATGATTTAATTGATAAATTATTTTTTTCATAATCATTTCGCAGAGCTCTGCCTTTAAACAGGGCTTCATATAGAAAACCATCTATTATATTGTTATATAAACCCTTTCTCTATTTGATTCTTAATTTGACCTTATCTTAGTCCAATAAGATTCTATATTTTGGGTATGTGTTGCACTAATTGGATCAAAGAAATTATAACTGTGATTAATAGTATCATGTTCAAAGTCTTTTTTTGGCTTAATTGATGTATGACTGTCACTGATCTAAAAATATCACTGTCCTTCTCGACACACCTCTTGTACTATTGGAAACAATGTATTCGTCTTTCAACTATATACTCGTTTTAGAAACACCTTTGCTGGTTTGCAAGAAGTATCTGCGATGCCTAACACTTATAATTATTTATTGCCACCCTACCCAAGTTGTATCTAGATTCTGATTAAAATAAAAACACATTTTTCATTTATTTTTTTTATAAATTTCAAAAATTGTTGAGTATGACAAATTTATAAAATTTGACGACTTTTGTACTTTACAATCAATAGACAAAAGTTTAATACCTATTATACATTCTTTAATAAAGTTAAAAAAATTAAAAATACGACTTTTTACCAAAGAATAGTATTTTAAAAACCATTATATGATGTGTTAATTCATTTAAATATTTTACAGTCAATTGATCTTGTATACTTCACAAGAACGCAAAAATTTGTGCATAAGGGCAATCTAAAATTAGAATAAGAACTCTTATATTAATTAAAAATGCAAATTAATCATCATTCTCGTATAATAAAGGCTCTATTATACCTTTAACATAGTAATTTCTCATTTATTTACAAAAAGATTTTATATAAATGTTTATAGTTGTTTCATCTGTAAAAATTTCACCAAGGGGAAATTCTACAGATGATTCGAATAAATTATTCAATAAAGGCAATAATTTACAACAAAACGACATCAACTTAAGTCGAGAACATATTGTTTAGTAGATCTGGGTTTTATAAGATGACAATTTAAAATATTTTGCTTGAATTTCTTATATAACCAGTGGATGGAAGACTTATATTTCAAGGATATAAAAATTGTATTAAAATGTATATCAGTATCTTCTGACCAACACAACGAAGACTTATACATCAAGGATATAAAATTGTATTAAAATGTATATCAGTATCTTCTGACCAACACTACAGATAAGTTACAACTCAATACCTTTCTATTAATAAAAATAGGCTTATTTATACAATATGCTTAATCAGGTAAAATATTTAAAAACACAGAGTAGTATCGATTGGAATCTTTTCGCTCATATTCACGTTTCTAGTATCAATTAACTTACAAAAGTTGAACCAGAAAGTAAATTTAAACAACACCAAATGAACAATGACAGACGATTAAGACACAATTGTAATGGTAACAGTAAGACTTTAAAGATATTATATTGTAGATGGCTTAGTCTATTACGTACATCAACCATCTTATATCTTCAGAAAGTGGCTCATTCTCATCCAATAAGAAGGGGTGTCTGTCTATCATGAGTTAGTTAGGATGAACAAGGTTATACGTATCGTTTTCAACTTGTTATAGTCTAATTATCTGTTGTTCCAAGTAGTGATCGTACTATAGCACAAGTATTAATTAAAATATAGGTATTTAGCTGCTAAATATTATTGTTTATAATTAAAACATTAAATTTTATCACAAATAATAATAAATTTGATTATTTAAATTTTAACAAATAAATTTTATATAAAAAAGTTAATAAAGTTTTTATATTTGATTAAAAAATTCTTATTAATAAGTAAGAAAATTTTATTTAATCAAATAATACATAATCATACCATTATATATCATATTAAAACATATCATAATTAATTAATCATATTTTTAATTAATCATATTACTATATGTTGTTGAATGAAAAAATTTTACCATGTCAAAAAAGATCGAAGAACAGGTCTCTGAACTAAAAATTGACTCAGATGTCACTCAAAAGGTCTATGAAAAGGTTAGACTAGAGGAAATTACATCCAAGCACAAATACATCAAATCTTTTGGTTGGATCAAAAGCTTTAGAGGACTTAAAAAAATTAGCTTCCTTGAATTATATTCAGCTTTCAAAACTATAAAAGCTGTCGCTCCAAATTTGGACCATCTCAACTTAACAGTCAACACAAGTGTTTCTTTTCAAGGTGAAATCGTTGAAAACAAAACAGATGATGGCTTTGATTTTGAACTACAAATAACATCCATCGAAAAATATAATAACATTTCAGCTCCAGTCTTTCCTATTAACAAAGAATCAGATCACTCAACATGGTTGGAATATGGTCATTTAGCTTTAAGAACTAGAAAACGTACTTTGTTTTTACAGGCAAGATCAGCTCTTAAGAAAATATTTTTGGACTTTTATTACGAGAATGGATATTGCAATATTGATCCACCTTTGATTGTTCAAAACATGGTAGAGGGTGGTTCAGACCTTTTCGAGCTTGATTACTTTGGTCAGAATGCTTATCTAACCCAATCATCACAACTTTACTTGGAAACGGTCGCTCCCGTAGCAGGAAAGGCTTTCTGTATGACAGACTCGTTCAGAGCTGAAAAATCTAAAACAAGAAGACATTTAACTGAATATCTTCACGTTGAAGCAGAAATAGTTGATGTAACCATGATTGAGCTGATGGATAGTGTTGAAAGTTTGATTAAGTATGCAATCAAGAACTTTTATTCTCAATTTTTAGCTAAAATTAAGGCTTTCAAACCCGAATTTGAACCAATTAAGATTGAAGATACACCATTCAAGAGAATAAGATACAATGATGCTATTGAATTCTTGAAGGAGGCCAAGGTTCTTAAGTATGATGGAACACCATATGAACAAATGGATGATATTTCAGATTCGGCTGAAAGATATCTTGTTGAACATTTTGGTAAAAATCAGCCTGTTTTTTTGACTCACTTCCCAATTGAACATAAACCATTTTACATGAAGAGGGATGGTATTTACACGCAGTCCTTTGATGTTCTATTCCCAGGTATTGGAGAGATTGTTGGAGGATCTATGCGTTGTGATGATGTTGAACAGTTAAAGAGAGGATTTAATCAACAAGGAATTGAAGATTTGACTGCTTATCAGTTCTACATGGATTTATCGATTCATGGCCCAAGTCCACACGGTGGTTATGGATTAGGATTTGAGAGGATTCTTATGGGTCTTATGAAGTATGATGATGTTACAGAGGCTACTTTGTATCCTAGAAGAGTTAACAGATGCTCACCTTAATAAAAGGCATTATTTCTTAAGCTTGTTATGGTATTTTGATCAATATTTATATTTTTTGTATTTTAGTTATCTTGTTATGGTATTTTAATCAATTTTTATGTTTTTTGTTTTTAGTTTTTGTATTTTATCTTTTGTATTTTCGTTATCTCGCTATGGTATTTTGATCAAAAATCATAATTTTTGTTATTTTTTATAAATAATTGATAAAATTGATAAATATTAACAACCCATACTTAATATATAATGTTTTTAACTAGATATTACTAACTTTATATCAAAAATAATATAATTCTATTTTATATCAGAAATAATTCTAATCAATTTCACTTATGATTTATCAAAAATTGGTTTGTTTTTACATTAGATAAATATTTTTTTACCAAAACAAAAATTATATGACAGAACAAGAAGATAAAGAAATAATAATTAGATATGTTTTCCTTGAGAAACCTACCACGTTACATGATGTCATTCCATTCCTATTCTTCTTCTTTATGTATGGACTAACCATACAAAGTCTTATGTCTATTTGGAAAAAACTTCATAAGCGATCTTGTGAAATTTTTACTTTAGCACTGGTTGGAATATTTCCACCATTTACCTTTATAGTTCTAAGACTTGGTTTTATATTTTATATTTGGCTTGTATATGTGATTTTCATTATATCATGCTTAGTTAGGGCATATAAATTTAGGTTTGCTTTTAATTCGTTGTGCTCTGAAATTTATAATATTTTTAAAGTACTTTTTATTATTAGCTATTGTGGAATTATGATTGGACAGACCTTGTCGGTGGCGTGTTTTGTTCTAAAGTCAAGATTTATGTATACAGGATTAAAAATTTTGTTGGTTAGTGCCTATCTAGGGGTGTTTAGTAGAGAAATTGCACTAAATCTTAATTTGTCTTTGATTGGTAGTAAAACCTATAGCTGTAACAAAAATGGTTCAATTGATGAAGATAAAAGCACTAAATGTCAATTATGTGTGTCTGATTGTGGTTCTTTAAGTCATACATTGCCATGTAATCATACATTTCATATTGAGTGTATTAAGGGGTGGTATTTGATTGGACAGAACAAGAGATGCCCATGTTGTAGAAGTGAGTTTGATTTATCATTGTTAGCTAAAGATTATTGGCATGCTACTGAAATGACGTTCAGGCCTATTATGAATACGTTAAGATCATTTATCTCGTTTTTTATTGTTTCATTTGTGGTGATAATGTATAGGTTGAGTAAATCTTAAAATAATTTTTTATAATAATATTTTTTAGTATAGGGTTTCTCAATCTAATTGGAAACTTTTCACATCAACTGGTAAATATATATTTTAATTTAATATATTATTTATTTGTTTCATATTTTTTGCATATTTGTATACCAAATAATAAATTTGCAAATAGATATGTATTATTTACAATTGGATGAAGAAACCCTATAAATATTTTTTTATAAATTTTATATTCTTATTATCCTATTACCATTTATTTACTATCCTATTACTATTTACTTATTATCCTATTATTTTTCTTAATATCTTAAAAATATAACCAATTAATAATTTTTTCCAATATAATTGGTCTTTGTGGGGTATAAATTTAAATTTTTTTAAAAAATTTATGACAACTGAAAAGGTTATGAGTCCAAGTGTTGAAAAGAGAGGTATATGTAAGAAGCAAGAAATAAGTGAAGAGATATGTATAGGTAGTATTCCAAAAAGCAATATAAAATTAAAAAAGCTTGATGATGGTTACATAGTAGAGACTAACCATAGTGAAGAATTACAAGATAACAATTGGTGTTCACATAGATCAATGTATATGAAGCAGGAAAGACATTTTGGGTGTGAAGTGACTGATGTAGATGGAGAAGTGACTAAGAGTGGTATTTTTGAAGTAAAGGTTAAGTTTGGAGAAGAAAATAGTTCAAGCGGTGGATCTGTAGGAGTTGTAAAAAGTGGGAAATGGAATGACGATGAGTATGACAAGGACGGATGTAAGTGTGATAAGGATGGATGTAAATGTGACAAAGACGGATGTAAGTGTGACAAGGAACAGGTCAAATGTGATGACGAGAAATGTGGCAAGGACGAGAAATGCAATGACAGGAAATCTGACGACGAGAAATGCAAAGGAGATAACTGTGAAAAGACAGACAACTCTAAACAATATGAAGATATGAAAAAGGAGGCTGAAAAGAAAGCAAATGAAGGTTATGATGCAGTAAAAAAAGGAGTAGATAAAGTTATGGATGAATAAATTGCTTTTGTTAGTTATTTGAAAAAAAATATTTTCATTGTTAACATTTATAATTTTGTATAAATATGAATTGAATTAAGATAAAGATTTGGTATGGATGATCATCTTTCAGAATTATTTAAGATATAATAAAGCATTCGTGCATAAAATATTAAATTAGCTGCAATCACATCCAATGTTGAATTTCTTTAAAATTATTATTGAAATTCATCATTATGCATTTTTATAAGTTTTCTAATAAATCATAATTAGTTTTGATCTTTCTTGAAAAGGAGGAAATGCTTCAAATATTATTTTTGTATTAAACAAGATAAATATATTTATTATTTTCAAATGTATTTATTTAACTAATTATTTATCATTGACAAGCTTTTTATAGTTTTAAGATATTTTTATATATTTACGATTGATGGTTGTAATCTATATATAAAATAAGTCAATGTCTGTCATGGTTGCATGGTCAGATAGTTGTATAGTCTGATGGTCAGATGGTCTGATAGTCTGATAGTCTGATAGTCTGATAGTCAGATGGTCAGATAGTCAGATGGTCAGATAGTCATATAGTCTGATAGTCAGATGGTCTGATGGTCAGAATGTCTGATGGTCAGATAGTCTGATGGTCAGATGGTTAAATAGTTAAATAGTCAGATAATCATGATTAGTTATACCATCTTTGCAAATACAATCATATCCTATAAGGTTAAAATATTTTATATAAAAATATTTAATGTCAATATATATAAATTTATCATTTAAAGTTTATAATTTAAGTTTTTTCACAGCAATTGAGCTTTTATTACAAAATAGGAATAATTTATTAAATGTCAAATAAAAATATTTTATTAAGGGACGAGAATGGAACTCGGTAAATCCTTTTTAAATTTTGAAATTCAATAAAATAAAAAAAATTAATTATATTTTTTAATTAAAAAATAAATCATTTTAAAAATAGAAAAAATCAAGATTATTCCTGTTTTTATATTGAACTTAATTTTTGAAAGATGTCAAAAAATCCTTTAAAGTTTCAAAATAACCCAGCCTTATGACAAGAATGGAGAAGAGATATTGTGATATTTATCTATTTGCTAAATATAAAGAATATGAAGGTGATGATAGATGTATAGAAGGTATATGTAGTCATTTAAATCTTGATTATGAATATGTGATGAATTATTTTGAAAGAATACGTTACACCTCACAACATATATTAAAGAGCAGAGAAATAACAGGAAAACAAAAGGATGAAGATGAAAAAAATCCTAATAAGTATAAAAATCTTAAGTTTGTAGATTGTACTTCATACATTGAAGATCTTTACAGAAATAATAAATATTTGGATTGAAAATATTGATGTTTTTTAATGATAGAGAAAAATTATGTTATAATATATGGTGTTATAATATATAAGTTATATTTGTTATAATATATGGTGTTATAATATATAAGTTATATTTGTTATAATATATGGTGTTATATCAATATTACTATCATGTATATCAGTATTACTATCATGTATATCAGTATTACTATCATGTATATATATTATTTTCTTTTCTATATAATAATAGATCTGTAGAAAATCTAGACCTTCACGTGGTAAATAACAAATAATTGATTTAATTCAAGTGCTAAAGCAAACCTTCGGAAAAAAATCAAATATAAGTTATATAAAAACACTAAATTCAACTACAATATAGTAATATTTCTTTAAAATTACAATCTAAAAAGACATGACTCTTAACTTTTGCTATCGTTCGTCATAAATCAATTTATTCTCATATTTTATCTTACGTTGATGTGTTCCAATTTTTAAATAAATATTTATAATTTTACAATATCTAATACTTTATATAATTTTCATTTTCTATTTTTTGATATATGACAATTCATGATATATCCAAAATTGTCAGAATAAAAGTAATATTTTAAACTAACACCTTTTTTAATGATTAATGTTGTGAACCAGAATGAAATATATTGAATTAAGGGTGATCATTACTTTAATTAATCATAATCTTTAAGACAGATGAAAACTATTCAAGGACGATACCCTTACAGAGAATGGTGCAAGACAATAGATTGAAGATGACAAATACAACTAAGAAGACACTGGTATGGCTCTCCGACAACACATAAATAAATCCCTTTTGGTGCAAACACTTCACAAATAGAACTAAGAAAACACGGGTATGACACCCCAACAACACATAAATAAATCCCTTTTGGCGCAAACACTTCACAAATACCCAGTTATATTTGGGTCGACAATTAATATTAAATTTATTTATAAAAAACACCATCTTAGGGAAATAATATTATTAATTTTTTATTTAAATATTACAACAAATAAATTTTGTTTTTATTGATCAAAATATAAAATAAATTTGATATATCAGTTAAATTAACAATAAAATAACTAAAATATATATTCTAGTTATTATTACTGATTAACTAACCTGATTAACTAATCTAACTAACTAATCTGACTAACTAATCTAACTAATCTTACTAACTAATCTAACTGACCATGACTAACTAATCTAACTGACCATGACTAACTAATCTAACTGACCATGACTAACTA